>JACGTP010000059.1:389792-399915 GCA_023678845.1 Mischocyttarus mexicanus | reverse complement strand
ATTATTTTTTCTTTATTTCTCGTAGATATATTCATTATATTTGATTTTTCACAATATGCGTTGTATTGTTCATCGTAAAAAAAAAGAATAACCCAACGAACCCCGGACGAAATAGAAAAATTTTGAATTTGGTTTTATCAGTGCTACGTCTTTCTCCCAGTTATTTTTTAAAAATACTTTCTTCTTTTATTATATTTACGTTTTTTATTTTGTTATTATAATAATATAAAATGATTAATAACTGAACCACGTGTAAACAAGAATAATGAAAAATAATATCAAGCAATTCGTTCTTCATTTTCTACGTTCGACGTATAATAAGAGAAGAAAAAAAAGGGCCAAGGGGTCGTGGGGTGGGGTCGTGGGAATGGGGATGGGGTAAAAGAAAAAAAGAAAATAGAAAGCTCTTTTCATCGCGGCTTCTATCTCAATATTTTTCCTTGATAAATTCCATACCGTATATGGGTGAAGAGAGGAGAAAGAAGAGGAGGAGGAGGATGAGGAGGTGGAGGAGGAGGTGGGTAAGGGGGAAAAAAATGGGAATCTTCTTGAAGGAAGATAAAAAAGACAGGAACAGAGGAGGCTCCCTCCTCCTTCTCGTTCATTTCTACGTGCTCGCGTTAATCTAGCCGCGAGCTTTTAGCGCCAGAAGAAGAAGAAGCAGAAGAAGATAAAGAAGAAGAAGAAGAAGAAGAAAAAGAATAATAATTCCTACGCAGCGCGAATGATTCTTTTTACAGCAGTTACAGCAAATGAAGTACGTAGCTGCACGTTGCACATTTTCTACCTCCTATTACTGTCGGATATAACCGGTGGCTACTAAAAGAAAAGAAAAATAAAGAAAGAAAATACAAAAAGAGAGAGAAAGAGAGAGAAAGAGGAAGAAGAAAAAGTCAGAAATAGTTTTCCTACTTCGAAAGTAATCCTTTTTTCATTTCCTTCTTTCTTTATTTCCAACTTCTTCAGAAATTCCAATATTTTCTTCGTGTTTCTATTTTTCTTTTTTTTTTCTTCTTATTTTTCTTTTTTTGGAATATTTCAATTACACCTCTCCTCCTATTTCCATTTAGATTAATTAAGTCGTTTATTTTGAAAGTGGCCTAAGTCCATTTGCCAATTATATCCAATTGGCCCTGTTTACACGTACAACTTCCAATTATCTATCAATAAAGAGAAAAAAATCATTTTTCAATTTGATGAAAAATGGACTTAGCCCACTTTCAAAATAAACGGCTCAATAATATTATTTGGAGTATAAATTAGTTTGGTCCGTTTTCAAAATATGGCTCTGTCTGTTACGAATGTGTCATAGCGACAGCTGATTCCGGTGATTTCAGAGAGGTTAGACATCTTTCAATAATATTCAATCCATATCGCTTTGAGTTTCACATAATACCCCTGTTTTTTACTGTGTTAACTAAGCAGCATTTGCGGAAGGTTTTAGTTTTCTGTTTTAATTGGAAAAAAAGCGCAGCTGAAGCGCATCGAATGTTGGTAGAAGTTTATGGTGACAATGCTCCAACTGATAAATCATATAGGGAATGGTTTCAACGTTTTAAGAATGGTGATTTCAGCGTAGAAGACAAGCCTCGCTCTGGACAGCCAAAAAAATTCAAAGACAAAGAATTGGAGGCATTAATCGATAAAGATCCAAGTCGAACACAGGAAGAGCTTGCAGAATCATTGGGAGTTACGCAAGCAACAGTTTCCGTACGATTGAAATCCATGGGAATGAGATTCAAATGAAGGGACCACAAAAGAAACGGACCGAATTAATTTATACTCCTAATATTTTTTTTTAATGATATTCGTATAAGTTTTATTAGAAAATACACCAGGTGTTTTATTTTTGAAACCGAATTAATTGAGAAATATTGCAGAATCCCTTTGTTGGTTTGGAATATAAAAATATTTCTAGATTTCAAAAGAGATAATCTTTAGTGTAGATATTTTACGAAAATAACATTGTTTATTGTAAACCATAAGCTACGTTTTACTGTTGAATTTGAATAATAACGTTAAGATGATATATGAAAGGATCGGTATGATTTGGATGAAATGATAAATAATAGTTTTTCGAGTTTAATGAGAAACATCGTGTTTGTGTGTGCGTGTGTGTGTGTGTGTGTATGCGAGTATTGAGTATACGGTTCTGAAAACATTGATATCGTTATTAATAAGAGCAATTTGCTCGCAATTTTACAAAGTTAATTGAAAATTGCAATGATAGTTCTCTCCTCTCTTTCCAAGTACAACTCGTGGCATTTGAATATTCATCGTTTCTCATCTCACTCTATTTATCTTCTATTTTACTATACTTGTTAGATATATACATATCCATACATATATCTATGTGGATGTGTGTGTGTCTCTCTCTCTCTCTCTCTTTCTTTCTTCTTGTGCATAGAAAAGGTACGAAACGTGATACGTCTTCGCTCAATTTGACATACTCGTTAAGTTTCTCAAACACTATGGAATAACTTGCTTTGAAACTAGTTCGATAAAACAAACTACTATTTCCTACAGTCAGATTTAATCTTACGTTAAATATGCACGGACTATTTTATGGGGAAAGATTAAAGAAATCTTTTTTCAATTTTTTAGAATAAATTTTACGAGATAAATATATATTTTTTTTTATTTCGTCTGTTCATTAGGATTACACTTTAACTTTATTTTATTTTATTTTATTTTACCGTGTAACTTGAGATTAATATCGATTAATTTTATTATTATTATTATTATTATTATTATTATTATTATTATTATTATAAAATGATGTATACATTTTCATAGATAATTATGGATATTATACAGAATAAAAGAGAGAGAGAGAGAGAGAGAGTAGTGAGAGAGAGAGAGGACATAGAAGCAAACAGCTTAGCTTTCATTATGTTAGGAACGTAGGAGTATCTTTCGAGAATGTCGTTCGTGGAACGTTGAATTTTGACCTGAATAACTGAACCAAATCGAGATGGTTCGAATAGGTCTCTAATTATAAACCCGATGATGCCCAAAAGATTTATCCCTAATAATAATAATCACTCTCCTACACGTAACGAAATATATCGAACGTCATCACATTTGTCCTCAAACACTGCAATCAAATTTCTAGTTTTACGATTTTAAATATATTTAATATTAATTGTTATTGAATATAAAGCTACTAAAATAACGAGTATTTTTTCAAAATATATATATTATAAAATATGTATAACAAATTATTGAATAATTTACAATTGGTAGAGAGCGTAAAAATAGTAAAAAAAAAAAAAAACATTTGCTAGGAACTTTGTAAAAGTGGTATGTCGAAAATAAACGACCATGAGAATTGCAAACGATTCGAGTGTTAGATCTTAAACTCGTTTGCTATGCATTTTACGAAATGGTCCTTTTGGCCACTCTTGCATGAGATCTACAATTTCTAGGATGCTTTCTCAATTTCTACGAGCTCTTTGAATTGAACTTTAAAACAAGCGGTATAAAAGCACGCCTACACGTTAATTTACATATGAGCTTAGTTTATGTTATCATTTCGTACACTGATGTTAGATTGATCGTTTAAACTATACGTAGATAGATAGATAGATAGATAGATACTACAGATAGATGACTGATAAAAGATATATCAGATTATTTTTTTAATTTTATTATTAAATTTAAAAAATATTATTTTTATTTCTTATTGAAAAATATACTTTCAGGTTATTTCATTTATTTATTATTCTTTCCTTTTTCTTTTCTTTTCCCTTTTTTTTTTTTTATTTTTCTCATGCGAAAATAATACTTTTTTTTTTCAAAAGAATTCTCTTTCTCCGTGTTATTTTCTTTCGTGTTATTTCATCTTTTTATTCTTCTTTTTGTTGTTGTTGTTGCTGTTTTATTTTTCAAATGAAAATAATACTTTTCTCAAAAAAATTCTCTCTTAGCTATCGTGTTTTCAATTAATTTCTTTTTTACCATTTGCTAAAACCCCACTATCGTTTTTCTACAGAAAATTTTGTTGCAGCGATAAAACTAGATCATAAGGGAATCCTATTACATGAGTTCGACTGGAAGGATAGTTGATCAAATTTTAAGTAAAAGACGAATAACACCAATTTCCAGTAGTTTAAGCAAGTAGCCAGGGAGACAAAATTCTAGTAGTTCTGGTAAAGGGATGGTGAAACGAGACTGCAAGTGGTATAATACGTATGAGAATATTTTACAGATACTAATGAAACGTTTAATCATGACAATTCGTCTTCTTGTGACAATTTTTCTGAAATCAGCAGCACACGGTTTTTATTTTTTGTTTTTCCAAACAACGGGTTATTTATCCATGTTACAAACCATGACGGGAATTAGTAATCCAACAATGTGCTACCCCGTATGTTGAGTGTGTAATTATGATATTTAAATAACGCCTCGATATCATATTTATTTTGAAATATATATTATTACTTTGAACGATATAACTGACCCCCATGACAAACAATCAGCGTTTTAATTGAAATATTATATATTTGCCGACCAATTAATTCCATACTTTGTCTATTTTCTCTTTTTCAATATTAATTAGATCCTCATTATCTTCAAGAGTACATAGGAAATAATAAAATAATAATAATAATAAAAAACACACATATAAAATGATAATAGTAACGTATGGAAAAGCAAAAAAGAGGTTTCAATATTTATATTTGGCGCACACCCAACGTGCAAATACGTATAATTAGAACATCTCATTTGTATGTATGCATGTGCATGTGCATGTGTATGAGTACACAAAAATACGAGTTGAAAGTATTACACGGTTAAACACACATACACCTACACACATAGGGTTACTAAAACAAAATGCATTCATACATTATTCAAATAACTATGTTATTACTAAAGATACTCAAGAGAAAAATAAAATAGAACACGTAAGATCTGTCTCTGTTCAATTTTACTAAAATTACACACAAAACACAGGCGTCATGTTATTTTCCTTTTTTTATTTTGCATTTACAAAATCATTGAATTATTTCGACTTAGGATTTTGTTCGCATAGGAAATCTTCTATCTTTCTCTTTCACTTTCACTTTCTCTCTGTCTCTTTCACTATTTTACTTTCGTTCGGACTTAATCGGAGATTTGTTCAAACCTGTTTGATCAAACCGCAATCGAACTCGGATTAACCGGACTTGAAACTCTGACGTTCCTGAGTCTTTCCCTAAGCACACGACTATTCGTGATAATCACTGCATATTAGCATGATCGTCTTAAAGTGTGTTTCCTCTTTTCGCTTGATCAAAATCTACATCTACTTTTGCGCGTTACGTGTGTATTTGTTTGTACAAATTTGTTTGTTACAAAAATAAAACAATTATCTAAAAACTGAGGTTAATTTGTTAAATACTAATTAATTAAAATTACCATCATCGCTGTCTTCGAACATATATCTCAATTTAAATATAAATGAACTTAGGCCAAATTCAAAATAAACGACTCAATTATTAAACAAACTCTGAAAATTTATGCATTCAAAACTTTTTCATCGTATTTATTCGGAATATAAGTAACCTCAAATGCTTTATTGATAGATAACTGGAAATTGTGCATGTAAATGCGGACAAGCGGAAAAAATTGATAAATTAACTTAGGCCACTTTCAAATTAAACGGCTCGCTTGTAGAAAGTTTCGATAAAAATATATAATTAATTGGAATAATTGTATATAAGGAATAATTGTTAGACGGGATAAATGACAATGATAAATTGAGAATATAAAGGACCAGTCGCGGAAGCTGTTTGAAGATCCTAGCTGCAACACGAAGATAACGTTATTATAGCGTTCAGGGAGAAATCCCTGTTGGTATAGAAATCTGTTGTTGAGAGTATTTACTCGGATCAGAACAAATCGAATGATAGTGTTTTAAAAGACAAAGGCAAATCATTTTGAAAATGTTGATAAAGTCATAGAAATGTTTAAACATGATCTCTATTGTTTAATCTGAATATATCAACGTACGCGCATTGTTTTAATCATTTCAATCAGAATTTCATTATTTTAACATCGTCATTTGGAATGATCGAATATAATAGAATATCTCGGTTATGGTAATATAGATCAAATTAATTAATCGAATATATTAAATAATTTCTTCATTGTAACAACTATTACATATTAATATA
Source organism: Mischocyttarus mexicanus (assembly GCA_023678845.1). Lineage (NCBI taxonomy): Eukaryota > Metazoa > Arthropoda > Insecta > Hymenoptera > Vespidae > Mischocyttarus > Mischocyttarus mexicanus. Next base: position 393,754 of record JACGTP010000059.1, on the reverse strand, counting down.
CAGTTAATGGTAATTAATATTTTGTTACAATATTTCCTTCATTTTTAGATACTTTATGGTTGAAACAATCTACATATTAGTTACATATTAGTTAAAATTATTATTATTATTATTATTATGTTACATTTTTTATTGTTTTTCTCCGCTTTAGGGTTTTTACTGAAGCCAGACGGAGACACTGCCAAGTCTGGTCCATTATTCATTTCGAGTTCAGGAATATGCGTGTTACTTTACATGTTTTAAGAACGATGGCCTTTGTATTTCTTGATGTGGGTTTGGGTGTTGTTGCAGTTGCGTTATATGTTGTTTAAAGTTATTAAGTGTGATCCCTGTGGATGATATTGTCAGTGGTATTACGAATATTTGTTGCTGTTACCAGATTCTTTGTATCTCTTGTGCTAATGATGTGTATTTTTCTATATTTTCTCTGTATTTTTGGATTACGTTTGTGTAGTAGGGTATGGAGATGTCGATGAGGTATATAATTTTTTCTTATCTGTGTGTGTAATGTCTGATCTGGTCTTATATTTAACTGTTTTGTCTGTGTGTAATGTTGCGTCCGAATATAATTTTTATTGTTCGTTTTTTATTATAGTGGTGTATTTATAGTACAGGTAGCCTTCCTACAACACGGCATCTTATGACACGGTTTCGCTCCAACACGATTCATAAATTGCGGGAATCCTCCTATACCATAATACGGCATCTTATAACACGGGTTCGCTCCAACACGATTCGTAAATTGCGGGAATCCTCCTACAACACGGCATCTTATAACACGGTTTCGCTCCAACACGATTCGTAAATTGCGGAAATCCTCCTATAACACGGCATCTTATAACACGGTTTCGCTCCAACACGATTCTTAAATTGCGGGAATCCTCCTATAACACGGCATCTTATAACACGGGTTCGCTCCAACACGATTCGTAAATTGTGGGTATCCTCCTATAACACGGCATCTTATAACACGGTTTCGCTCCAACACGATTCGTAAATTGCGGGAATCCTCCTATAACACGACATCTTATAATATAACACGGTTTCGCTCTAACACGATAAGAAAATTGCAAAAACCTTTGTACAGTCTTAAAGTTACAGTGTAACCCCCCTTTTTCTACTGGCTCTGGGTCTCATACAACACGGTTTCACAGAACACGGAATTTTCTAGGAACCTATCTACCGTGTTAGAGGAAAGTTACCTATAATTATTATTATTATTATTATTTTTAAAATTCGTGTGAACCGTTTGAGTGCTGAGACTCTTTTAATAATATGTACCAAAAATAGTGCGTAGTGAAAAACAGGGGAAAGAAATGAAAAATTGGGACATTGAAAGAAAAGTCATAATTTGGTCAAATATTGAAATATTTCGTTAATACTTTTTTTTTTATTTATTCAGGAAATTTCACATTATGACGTAAAAATATATTTAAGCTCAAAATAACAAAAACACTCCGCGCGGATGCATTGCGTCAGCCGAACTTCCGAGATAGAATGCCTTTCATATCGTCGATATATCGACGACCAGCACTCGAACGGATAAAATCATCTAGATTTGTATTTAGAAAAAGAAACAGAAATGTATAGGAATATGTAAGATAATATCGAAAAACACATGAAAATATAATATAAAATTCTTGGATAAAATTGCGGACATTTAAATCGATCCTATGAAGAAAAAAAAAATCTTCGCCGTTATTGGACGGGAAAAGATTTCATCGAGGATTGCATATTCGAACATTCAAGGAAACGATTTAACGCGATAAATCCCAAGGAGAAACGCGGCCATACGTGAGCATGATTGCTACGAAAACGAATCGTGAAAAATAAGCCGAATCTTTCTTCCGGAACTTTTTCTCTTCTTTCTTCTTCTCTTCTCTTCTCTTCTCTTCTCTTCTCTTTCCTTTTCTTTTCTTTTCTTTTCATTTTTTTTTTATTCGTCTGTAAGAAAAAAATATTTCCAGACTTCTTTCATTGAGAGTCGATCGAGTGCGAATTGTCAGATAAAACTTTTACCATCCGCCATGTTTCTTGATTCCTTTCTCGTTGTATGTAAACAATAACGAAAATAACAACTGGTTGAATGATTTTTCTTTTTTTTTATACAATACCGGTGTCTTAAAATTATCAAAAAAATTTGTTTTTTTATTCTGAATTTCTATCTTTCTCTGTCTCTCTTAATTTTTTTTTTTTACAGTAATTAATGTTATTTATGTTATTTCAATAATTTAATTATTACGTTCATAATTAATTACAGTATAATTAAGGGGAGCAATACATGTAATGGTCTTATTTTCAGCTGTTTTTCAGAGGCGTATTTAATAGGGAAGGAGTAAGTGAATCTTTTTGACAAAACGTATATTCATTTATTATATATTCCATTACATGAAACACACATTTTTTTATTTTCAAAATGATGGCTGTACTGACCAATCTTCTGAGACCTTCGCGGCGGGATTTCTAACCTCCTTAATAGTAATCGAAAATCAAAAAAAATGGTTGAAGTGTGTTCATAAAACATGTATCTTCTAGTTATACCAACAAAAAATAAAAAAAATAAAAAAACCGTTAATTGGCACGCATCAGAAAAAAAGTCCGATTTTTAGGCAGTTTTTTAGATGGTTTTTGGACCAAAAATAGTAGTTTTAAAAAGTTTTTTTGAAATTTTATAGGTAGAACTAGAAACTAATACTAACGAGAAGATATGTGCTAAATTTTATTAAAATCAGTTAAGAACTTTTTGAGTTATCTTTCCTGTCAATTTAAAAAAAATCGTTTCGGGAAAAACGTGTTTAAAGTTTTGACACACAGAAACAATGATTACAGGGTCTTACTAACTACTCAGCGATTGCAGGCCCATACAGTAGTCCTTTGGTGTGTTCATAGAACTCGTTATTCTTCCTAAGCTCTTATTGACGTGCTTGACGAGCTTTCTTTTTTGGGTTTTTTTTTTTCCGTTCCGATACATAATTAAACGCACTCGAGCGCAGAGTAAAGACGATACATTTTAATGAATTATAAATAAAAAAATAATGCAAATTTGATTATGACAATTTACAGACATATTTTTGAGATGATATTGTAACTATTTATGCAAAAAAGGAAAAATCGATTTTTTTTAATTTTTACATTTGGACCGTTTATTTTGAAAGTGGTGTAAGTCCAATTAAAAAAAAATGAGATATGACGTAATTTATGCTTAATTTAGTGTAAACTTTTTGTTTATAAGTAGTTAGTATTTAATATCTTAATAATGCCAATGCTTTGTACAATTAAAAATTGGCCGGTAAAAGAAATTGCGTAACCATTGATTATGAAAGTGGTGTAAGTCCAATTTCCATAGAAAGGTGACGGAGTTAGTGGCTACCGGTAGTTTTACAATTGACAAAAAAACAAATTAACGAAATTATAGAGATAGAATATTCATCAGATAATGATATTGTTACTGAGAACTTGGATCCTGCAAGAGAAAATAAAGGAAAATATACGCAACGAATAAATAAAATTAAGCGAAATGTTGGACAAGAGTACTATACAAAAAAAAGAAACATTCATTCCAGGAAAAAAATGTCAATCCAAAAACTGTAACTGCTCGAAGAAATGTATAGAACGCGTTAATGAATCAGAACGTAGAGCAATTTTTGTTAAATTCTGAAATATAGGCGATTTTAATAAACAAAACGTATTTCTCCAGTGTAGTGTTCAATGTAAAACTGTAAATAGAAGAAGGCCAAGAAATCATTCGGGCATTTTGAGGGCTTATGCTCATCAATTTCACCTGGCCACTTCTCGTGGAAACATTTTAGTGTGTAAGAAGTTTTTCATGAATACTTTCAACATATCTACTGGTCGAATTGATCGTGTCTTAAAAGCGCATGATAATATTCCGAAAGACATGCGTGGACAAATGGATAGCTGTTGCAAAAGAACTAATGAACTAATGACAATTACAGTGATAG
>JACGTP010000059.1:271982-388778 GCA_023678845.1 Mischocyttarus mexicanus | reverse complement strand
CAGTTACAGTTTTTGGATTGACATTTTTTTCCTGGAATGAATGTTTCTTTTTTTTGTATAGTACTCTTGTCCAACATTTCGCTTAATTTTATTTATTCGTTGCGTATATTTTCCTTTATTTTCTCTTGCAGAATCCAAGTTTTCAGTAACAATATCCTTATCTGATGAATATTCTATCTCTATAATTTCGTTAATTTGTTTGTTTGTCAATTGTAAAGCCATCGGTGGCCACTAACCCCGTCACCTTTTTATGGAAATTGGACTTACACCACTTTCATAATCAATGGTTACGCAATTTCTTTTACCGGCCAATTTTTAATTGTACAAAGCATTGGCATTTTTAAGATATTAAATACTAACTACTTATAAACAAAAAGTTTACACTAAATTAAGCATAAATTATCTAAATTTCTTTAGGCGCGTTAGACGATTTTTGGTAGGGAAAAATCTTATAAGTTCGCGTCAACAACATGTTAATGCACGTGCATGCACATATACACACTAACACATTGTATATACCCGATTGTATGTGTGTGTTATTTGACAATTTCATGATTTATACAAAAAAAGGTGTTTCGGCTTTTGGTCAAAAGTTCCTTTGCACGTGTAATCTGAAAAAATGTGAGAATATGTGAAGTATTGCAGAACCTTCTTTTGTATAAACCATTCAATTTTCAAATAACACACACACATACAATCGGGTATATACAATGCATTGGCATTTTTAATTGTAATTTTTAATATTACAATCAGTTTGAAAATTCAAAATACAGTTTTAAATTGTCATTTCTTTCGGCAGTCCTCATGACTGTCTCCGATTTTTTTTATTTATTTATCATCAATTATCTTATATATATTTAATAATAATAAATGATAAATTAATAATTATTGATAATTAATGATAATTAATCTATTCTTTTAAAAACTTCCGTTCTGTTTTGTTCCGACGCATTGATTAAAATAATAATTTAAATTCGTATCAAGCTAGAATTGGAGGAAAAGAAAAATCATTGTTATGGCTAAAATTGCATCGGGGTATCGAATGTTGCAATCAATGTCAAAAACAATTCAACGTTTAATACAATTTTGTTCTTTCCTTTCTTTCCTTTCCTCTCTTTCTTTCTTTCTTTTTTTCTTTCTGTTTTTTCATTCCCCTTTTTTATTTTTTATTTTTTTATTCGTCGATCCACTCCAACACCACTCGATTGGTATTCCCATTCGTTTAAGCTCTGAAAAATAGTACGAGTGCCGGTAAAGTCTCCACTCTCTTCTTTCTTTTTTCCCCCAATCGAATCAATTCGACCTTTATCTCCTATTAGAATTAAATCACGTTTTTCTTTTGAATCCGAACAAACAAAAAAATAATAATCTTTATCTGGTTGATTCGTATATCGGATATTGATTATTATCGATCGATCCGTCAACATTTACGATCTAATTCATCGTAAAAATAATACGAACATTTCATTGAATTTAATAAGACAAGTGTTTAAAAATTGAAATAAGGGAAAAGTTTCTTTTTTCTTGCCGTTTTTCTTGATATTTTTCAAAGGTCATGCTCTTCAACGTCGCGATACGAAAAGACAAAGATTTTCTTTACGTAGCTGCAGTATTACAAAAAGGAAAACAAGAGAAAGAAGGTGCAGGAGGAGAAGTCGTCTGACCTTTTAGTGAATTTTTCTTCTACTTGCTCAAAGCTACATACACCGTACGTATAATGTGATGTTCCTACGGTCTGTCATGTTTCAACAACTTTTGTCTGCACGGAGGAGGCATCGATCCACGAGACGGAGCTTATGAAAATGCAAAGTGCTGTCGGGGAAATGAGGCTAGATGGAGATTTAACGATTAGAAAATAGAATAAAATGAAAAAGGGGTGAGAGGGAGACAGAGAGAGAGAGAGAGAGAGAGAGAGAGAGAGAGAGAATATACTTAAAACTTTAGTAATCAACATTAAAAGGTTTCTTACAACTTTGACATTAAACTGTTTTATCTATTTATTGTTTTTTCTTTTATTAAGTTATTTTTCTAAGAATTATTAAAAGTTGAGGAAAAAAAAATTGTTAAAGGAAGGTAATTGGAAGGTAACATCCGAATAGAAAATAATGAATACTGAATTTCTGGGATCTACGATATTTTTTAGTCAACGATCGAGAAAGATTCCTACCTTTTCGACAGGATGGAAAAAGAAGATCGTTGCCGACGATAATTATTAAGAAATATATTTTAAGCTGACTGTTTTATCGGTCTTCGATTTATCATAGATTTCTATATTATCGACATAACTTCTGTTAATGAATGAATAAATTATTTAATAATAACTGGATCGATAAAGAAGGATAATTGTACGAAGAATGATACAAAGATGAATCCTTTCCGTTTCATAGAATTCCATAATTATTAGGTGTTGGAATTAACTCGTAGCGTTATACTAAACATGACATGAGTTTTAAAGTATTCTGTTTTCACCTTCAGAAACAAATTTATCGTAAATCAGCTCTAACAAGGTTTTATTTTTACGACAAATATTATGTTTTCATTGTTAATAACATCATGTTACTATTATTTAAATATATTGAGGTTTATCCCAAATAAAGTGTTTTTGCGGGAACGGCACAAAAGAAAAAGTTTTTTACATCGTATTGTTACTAGTGATGAAAAGTGGATACATTATGACAATCCTAAGCGTAGAAAATCATGGATTAAGCCCGGACAACCATCATCATCAGTGGCAAAACGCAATGTTCATGGATCTAAGCTCCTCCTTTGTATTTGGTGGGATCAACAAGGTGTAGTTTATTATGAATTTTTAAAACCCAATGAAACCATCACTGGGGATCGCTACCGGTTACAATTGATGCGTTTGAGTCGTGCATTAAAGGAAAAACGGCCGGAATGGAGCAAAAGGCACGATAAAGTTATTTTACTGCACGACAATGCTTGACCTTACGTGGCGAAACCAGTGTAAACATACCTGGAAACATTGAAATGGGAAGTCTTAACCCACCCGCCGTATTCTCCGGATATTGCCCCTTCGGATTACCACCTGTTTCGGATTACCACCTGATCAATTGCTCATGGTTTATCAGGGGAAAAATTAACATCTTATGAGGATTGCCAAAATTGGATCGATTCATTGATTGCCTCCAAGGACGAAGAGTTTTTGCGACGGGGTATTCGACAGTTACCTGAAAAATGGGAAAAAGTAGTGGCAAGCGATGGGCAGTATTTTCAATAATGTAATTTTTTACTTTCATTTCAAATAAATCGTTATTTTGTAAAAAAACGCTACGAATTAATTCCAACACCTAATAGATAATCTTATATCGTAGATAGAAGAAGAAAAGAGATATATTAGGTTGGAGAGAAAGAAATCCATTTACTTTTTGTAAATTTTGAGACTTTACTTAACCTGTTGCCGCAAATTACGTCCGATTTTTGTTGATATGTAGGCAAACGACGGCTATAGCCGTCGTGCACATTTTAATTAATAAAAAAAAGTACAGCGTTAGTACGAAGTGTACTAACGCATACACTTGTTAATTATTGAATAATACATTAAAAAAAAAGGTACAGCATTCCAGACAGCATATCAATTGTTTTTTTAAGCGTTTTCGCATGCAAATGACGGTTATAGCCGTCGAGAGTTTTTTTGGAAAAACTGTGGCCAAATGTGATAATTTTTACTTTCAAACATACAACTTACACTTGATTCCATCTGGCAGTCATAAACAATTGAAAAAAAAAAGTGTGTTTCTGAGCACGATCATCAAATTAAAAGTGTGCGGCAACGAGTTAAAATGCTTCGGATTGTCCGATTTTGGTTTAGTACCGTTTTGTTCTATAATTTGTTGTCATTTTAAAAGTAGTTTTACTCATAATGCCTCTCTCATAGAAACCTTGGTCCCTATTGACGAGAAACTTTAGTAATCGATTTTCAATCTTCTTTTGCTGCCAATTTCTGATTACTAAGGAAGTTTTGCCATGCAAGAAAAACATAGTAATTATTTCGTGCCAGATCCGGAGTATTTAGTAAATGCACCAAAACTTCCCAATCAAGCTCCCGGAGTTTCTGGTGAGTCCTTACAGATGTGAAAACAACACCTGTTGGTTGACTCGTTGGTCAATTCTGGCTGTTTTTGATCAATCGTTAGCTTCAAACGGTGTAGTTGTTAACACCAGAGATCCGAATTTAATGTTTGGCCATATGGAAGCAACTCATAATAAATGGTTCCTTTCCAGTCCCACCAAATGCACAGCAGAACCTTCCAGGCCGTTAGTCCTGGTTTGGCCACCGTTTGAGCTGCTGAAATTCAATCAACTTAGATTATTTATGTGATTTTCTCGACATTTTCGACAAAGGGCCTACCCGTGCGACGTGCTTCTTTAACATCAAAAATACCTTCACGGAATCGGCGTGACAAAAATTGCACGAAATTGGCTGGTACAGTATCGGTATCATAAACAACACCGTTTATAATTTCAGCTTTCTGGCTTGTATTTTTGCCTTTATTAACCCCTTCCCGTGCCATTTAGCGCGATGAAACTTGGGCCGAAGTGGTAGGTATCGACGCACGGTAAACAGACCAGACTGACGCTCGTAAACAGTCGCAATACGAACCGAAATACACCTGTGGTACAGTCAATTTTAAGCGAAACTGCTGTTGAGGAAGCAAATTCTAATGCTTTTACTTTTATAGATATTGTAAATTTATTATATTTTGAGGTCGACTTGTTATGTTTACGTTTGGCCCAAGTATCTGGTCACGAGTCAGACTTGCTAAAGTACGGGAAGGGGTTAACACTTTGACTGCCATGTTGGTCATATATGACCGGTCACGGTTTCTCCAGTGACGCCATGGTGGTCATTGGTGACCGAAGGATTTGAACTACAATACTTAAATTGTAAACGTTGAATGAAAATTTACAGTTAATTCATTTTTAACATTACCGATAGTTAAAATATACTTTGAAATAAAAAGTGCACCATTAAACAATTAAATATTTTTATTGGAACGTCAAAAATAAAAGATTAATTTCTATGAAATCTTGCATCATAAAATACTATCATGGCGTCCTGAGAAAAACAAGTGATTTCGGCATGGCAGTCAAAGTGTTAAAGAAAAACTGTAAAATGTTTCGAATTTTTTTTGTTGACTTCCATTTTTAACACTTTGTAACTCACAACTGAATGAATTAAGCAAAAGAATTTGTTTAGTGCAAAATGTCGCCTGTATATGGCGAAATTTCTCCAACATGGAGTCCTCTCGCAATTAGATAATAATTAGCTGTGGAGGAGAAAATTACTTATTAGAAATAAAGAAAACACTGGATTGAGTAAAACAGAAAACGAAGTTCTTTTATTGACTCGAAGGGGAAAAACCTCTCGGCATAAAAACCCCTTGAAGATATGTAATACAATACAGATGGTATTAGGTGTTGGAATTAATTCGTAGCGTTTTTTTACAAAATAACGATTTATTTGAAATGAAAGTAAAAAATTACATTATTGAAAATACTGCCCATCGCTTGCCCCTACTTTTTCCCATTTTTCAGGTAACTGTCCAATACCCCGTCGAAAAAAATGCCAATTTGGCAATCCTCATAAGATTTTAATTTTTCCCCTGATAAACCATGAGCCATTGATCGAAACAGGTGGTAATACGAAGGGGCAAGAGTATTCCGGAGAATACGGCGGGTGGGTTAAGACTTCCCATTTCAATGTTTCCAGGTATGTTTTCACTGGTTTCGCCACGTGAGCTCGAGCATTGTCGTGCAGTAAAATAACTTTATCGTGCCTTTTGCTTCATTCGGGCCGTTTTTCCTTCAATGCACGACTCAAATGCATCAATTGTAACCGGTAGCGATCCCCAGTGATGGTTTCATTGGGTTTTAACAATTCATAATAAACTACACCTTGTTGATCCACCAAATACAAAGGAGGAGCTTAGATCCATGAATATTACGTTTTGCCACGTATTCGATATGTCGCTTTCGAGTTCTTTTCCGTCTGCTCAAGTGGGCGTCTAGGATCAGAATAACCGATCGCCTCGGAAAATGGTCTCGGCAGAGGGGTGGGGGCTTGGTTACGAAACGCTCAGGTGGGGGTGTGGGTGTTTGGGAAAATTCTCGTGACGCTTACGCGTACTCTTAGAAGCGTAGATTGAATCTTATAAGGTCGTTTTCGACCGTACATCGCCTTTCCAACGAGCATGAATCTAAAATTGTTTGATCGATATTTTACAAAATATCGTTCACTAAAGCCATCTATCGAAAAAATAATGGATTTCTTTTTCTTCAATCTAATACGTTTTCATTGAAAATTCTTTAGAGTTTTTATTCTCTGCACGTCAGTTGTAGTGTTCCTGATAGTTTTATAAACTTTAGTTGGTCTCATAGACGTCTTCTTAAATCTTCTAAAGTTTCTTAGATTTCACTTTCTCGATGCTTTTTCTTTTTAACCGTCCTAAGAGACTCGCTTTACCTTCATCTTTTTTTTTTTTTGATCTAATATATTTTAAAACTTTTAATCGTCTCCTTTTTTTCTCTTTTTTTTTATATTTTACCCGATGTCTTTTCAAATACGTTTCATACAGTTTAAATCCTCGCACGTAACACGCTTAGAACTCCATTCGAATTCGTATAATCAAAATATCTTACAGCCACCACCCACAATGACGATTTCTTCCATTTATTTTGTATTTCCTTTTTTTTTTCTTTTCGCAACACTTCTCAACAAAGTAGATGGGAGACGTTGGGCAACATCGATCGAGTTTTCAAAGAAACGTGAGGTACATTAGAAAACGTGGGAAGAGCGTTGGATGATAACCTGGTAAACCATGAGAATACCGAATGATCTTTTTCCCATCGGACCTTTACTTACGATCCTAAAAGAAATCAACACCCCTTTTGAGCCATCGCAAACAATAATACCCCGTAACCAAGCAACCTTTTTATATCGGTAAATTTATTATTAACGTTAGATTGATTTGTTTAACGTTATAAAAGAGAAAGAACAATTTTTGCGTACCAAGTTAGAGATTATCTGCTTTTGCGTTGATTCGAATGGAACAACGAAGACGAAATAAGGTGGAAATCAATGGGTTGGATAAAAGAAAAAGAAAAAAAGGTAGGAAGAAGCAGAAAAGTAAAAAAAAACAAAATTCTACAATATATTACGACATTTATGACATTTAAACTATGTATGTCACAAATCTATTTTTTTTTTTATACATAAATGACCGTATCGAGAACTTATTCAAGGACCTAATATTATTATTATTTTCTTTTTTTTCTCAACTCTCAACACGTTTGAATACGTTACTCAATCATTTTTTATCCATGAGGAAACTATAAGAAATAAAGAAAGAAAAAAGAAGAAGAAGAAGAAGAAAAAGAACCTCTCCCGATACGTGACATTAATGATTAAAATTTACCTCGAGTAACCAACCGATTGAAATTACAGTCATGAAAGTTCTAATGAAGTTTCTCGGCGAAGCGTTTTAAACCAGATAAAGAATAATAAAGATTGTATTTGAAGGAAGGATTTAACGCTCGAACGATTGTTAATTCAATTAATTTGATCTATACGATTTTATTGGAAAAAGTATTGTTTTCTTTCTATAAAAAAGAAAAATTAATCATTTGTAATCCCCTTCTGAGTAAAATTCAGCTGATTAAAATTCAAAAATTCTCAAGAAAATTAAAATATGTTGATATTATTTGAAAAATGAAGAAAAATCATATACTTGGGTCGTCCTGATTTTCCTTAATTATAAATTTTCTTTTCTGCTAACGGAGATCACCGACGGAAGGCGTTAAAGGGGCACGCCTAGTGTGAAATTTAAGAAAAATAAATTTTTTTATGCATATTTCGATAGTCTATACCTTTAACCCTTATGTCAATAACCAGTCGTTACAACGTTATTCAATAGCTGGGGTACCCGGGTACCCCGGTTATTGAACAACTAGATAAAAACTTTGACCTTCAAAATTACTAATTTTTTTGCATATTTAAAAATTTTTAAGAATATGGATCGATGTAAATTGACTTAAATAACGAGGATCTAAAAGGATTTTAGAATCTGTTGTTTAATACAAAAGTTATGTGAAAGTGAACATGCAAAAGGGTACCCGGGTACCCAGTTATTGAAATAAGGGTTAAAAATAACATACTTAAATTTCAAATGCATATCTCAAATAGTTTTTGAGTAACAGCTCATCGAAAATGAAATCAGTAACTTCAACTTTAAACGCGTTTTTCTCGACACTACATTTTTCTAATTTACCGCAATTGTAACTCGAAGACAAATCATCCGATCGATTTGATTTTGTTTCTGCTTATTTTGTATATATTTGAAATTGTCAAAAAGAAGAAACCGAAAAAAAATTTCTTTTTCAAACAGTCGCCATTTTGTGGAAAAAATTTTATTTTGACTTGTCCAAAGATGATACCATAACGACATCTACACTAATAAAGAATCCGTAAAATTTTGTTGATTCAGATGACCAGAAGGGTTTAAACCTTGCACTCCAGCGCAGCCTTTTACTTTAGACCCACCATTCTGTCAGGCCATAACTTGATTAATTTTGAATTTTTTTTTTCGTTTAATTTTCAATATATTCTATAAAATATCAATAAACAAATGACAGAAAAAAAAGATACTAAAAATATTTGTTGTATTGTTTTTGCAGAGGTCGAAAAAAGACCCGCAATTCGTGTCCCCTTAACCGTTTTAGTGCCACGCAGCGCGATCGCGCTTTTCACGTACTGTAGTGAATCATGTCGCTGTGTTTGATTAGGATCGTTAGAGTTGCGCTGTGAGTCGCAACGCACTTGATTCAAGATATGTGGAAACAGCACCGCGACCACGTCGATCGGCATTATTTACAGATAAATGAAGGAATCGCTATTGCGCTTCATAGCACAATTCGACATAGATTTTTAAAAAACCCCTGGCACTAAAACGGTTAACCTTTTCGCGACGGAGCGCTCTGAAATGAGTTGCGCTCTAAGCAGCCGATGCCAGATCGACCGCGCGAACAAAATAAGCGAGTCGTTCCGAACGCGGTGTACGGAGCTGATTTTGCAGGTCATTTCTCTAACGCTGCTGGCCGACAACGCCGATCAAACAATAATATTAATAATAATAACAATTTTAGTAATCTTTAACAAGTAAATTTGCTTAGGCAACCCTGAGCGCCTAAAGGCGCTGTTCGCTGAGAGTGAGCATCTATAGCTGAGCGCCTTAAAGCGCTGTTCACCGCGAAAGGGTTAATTAACACTTTACCGACCGGTAGCGGTTCGAGAATCCTATGCCCTTCTCACCGGCCACTCAGCCGCAGATCGTCCGAGACACCGGCTCGGTTTCGGCTCAGACTGTCGCGCGGGAATGTATGCGCTTTTCTTATTCTCTGGTAAAATAATACGCTATGTGCTATTATAAAATAACCTAATTTAATCAAATCTTTTATTTCAATGAAATTAATGCTAAAGGTTCCAAAATTATGGTCTTGTCGTTTGTCGACCATGTACCAGGGTTGTCTTCAACGTTATTATTTACCAGGAGTGTAAGTTGAAGTTTGCCGATTTTATAGTAGGATGTCGCTAGCAGGATGTAGGCATTTCTATGATTTGTTATATACACGATTGTTTTCTATTGACATTAACCTCCAAAAACACCTAAGTCTCATTCTGTCAAAATAATAGCGTCATAGTCGTTTATATCAATGAATATGTCGAGTTTCGTTCCAAATAAAGAGCATTTGCGGAATTCGTTGCTTTTCTTATTTCATCAAAAGAAAAAAGCAGCTGAAGCACATCGTTTGCTAGTAGAAACTTATGGTGAACATGCTCCAGTGATTAGAACATGTGAGACATGGATTTCGTCAATTTAAAAGTGGAGATTTCGATTTGAAAGACAATGCTCTGTGTTTGGTGGGATCAGGATGGTGTGGTGTACCACGAACTATTAAAACCTGGTGAAACGGTAAATACGGATCGCTATCGACAACAAATGATCAATTTGAATCATGCGTTGATCGAAAAACGACCGGAATGGGCCCGAAGACATGGCAAAGTTATTTTGCAACATGACAACGCGCCGTCTCATACCGCTAGATCCGTGAAAAACACATTAAAAACACTTAATTGGGAAATATTATCGCACCCGCTGTACTCTCCAGATCTCGCCCCGTCCGACTTCCACCTTTTCGCATCGATGGGGCACTCACTTGCAGAGCAGCACTTCGTCAATTTTGAAGAAGTTGAAAAATGGCTCGTCGAATGGTTTTCCTCGAAAGAGAAAAAGTTTTTTTGGAATGGTATCCATAATTTGCCTGAAAGATGGACGAAATGTGCAGAATCAAATAGTCAATACTTTGAATAAAAATATTTTGAGATTCCCCTAAAAATTATGTGTTTTTTTAACGAAAAAACCGGCAAACTTCAACTTACACTCCTATGTATATCGTCGTCTTCGGAATCACTGTATATTAGTGGTAAAAGAGAACGTCGCTGTCGAATTATTATACTACTGCTATCACTTTCGTCATCACTACTACTTGCTGAAGTGCAGTGAACACAATCTGAGAGATCGTCGAGTTAAAACTCGCCAAAACTATCCTTTTCATTCATTGTCAAGGCTACAAACTGTAGAAAAATTTAAAAATTGCTTAAAAATATGGGTGCTATTAGAGCAAAGGAACGAGTATCTAAACACAAAATAAGAAATGCTTACTGTTTGCTACTTGTTAATTACTTGCTATTTGCAGTCTAACCTCTTTGAATCTACCTTAAAATAGAAAAGTCGAATAATCGACTACCGGTCGGTAAAGTGTTAAAACAGCGTTACTAGAATGAGCCACTATAGTGGCGTGTCGTTCTAAATGGTGATATCTGCGAAAGCCATTATAGTGCCGTGTCGTGCTTAAGTTGTTAAATCAATAGAGATCAAATAAATGAATGATAAACAAACCTAGAAAAGGTACATACTTTCTTGATTATCCAATATTAAAAGAGGGTACGATAAAATTCGAAAGAGAGTGAGAGAGAGAAATATGTGGGTGGATAAAATAAATAAAACTGGACAATGAGGGAGAGAGAGAGAAAGAGAGAGAGAGAGCAAGGGAGATAACGTTCGGATCTTGCACGAACTAATTATCGAATGATAAAAAAAAATTTCTGATAAGCCAATCCTCGATAAAGGTCAAATGTCATGAAGATATTGAAGACCCTGACTACAGGAGTAAGAAGAAACTCGATACAGCTTTCTTCTATTTCGTGTTTTTATATTCCCTTTTATTTTAATTTATTTCTCCCTTCTTTTCCTCTTCTCAATTAATCCTCTCCTTTTTTCTATCCTTTTTTGTTTCTTATTGCCATCTGTTTTTTTCTTTCTTATTTACATTCATTCTCTGTTTTTATTGCAATCTATCTTTGTCCTTCATTCATCATTCGTTTACTTTTTACACAACAGAGTAATCCTACCATTTAAACTATTGATTTTCTTTCCTTTTTTTTTTCTATCATCAATTTAATCTCCTTGATTAGGTAAAATAAAATAAATGTAAATAAAAATAAAATTATAATTAATACGTCATAATTTGTTTCTTTTTTCTAATTTTATATCATTTTATTGATAATAAAAACAGAAATAAGAGAAAATATGTCCATCAATTTATTTAGTTATATTTTTTTGTCCTCCTTCTCTAATGGGCGTTCATTATCACCATCATTCAACCCTCTTTTATTTCTTCCCGCTTCAATACTCTTTCCATTATTAATTTGATCATTTGATTACTGTCCCCATTATCTTTATTATAATTCACCCATTCATCTAATTCTCTTACACTTATTTTATATCTTTCCTTTTGTCTTCTTCTCTGTTGAACATTTGCTTGCTTCCTCGCTCACTCACTCGCTCACTCGCTCATTCGGTTTCACCCTCTTCTAACAACTCCCTTTTCGCACACAGCCTCTCCTTGAACGGGCGCGTAGGTCCTCAGTTGCAAGTGCGCCGCGACGCGAATAAGATCGTTCCTTATTCGTCGAACCTTTGCCCGCCAAATTTCATCTATCTTATCTAATATATTCTAATTATTTCCATATTTGAAAAGAATTCAAATATATCCATCTTAGATTGGTGCACAAGAAGAAACTTACTGACTGGAAAACATTCAACGTACATTGTGAGAAATATTATTTTTATATTCGTTAATTAAGTAGAATAAGTCAATAATTATAATTATTTTTTTTAATCATAAATTTAATTTAAATAAATCAATGATTACAATTATTTTTTTCTTTTTATATTCATAAATTTTTCAATAGAATAAAATAAATCAACGATTTTTAATTATTTTTTATCAATTTACAAATATTTCTTATTTTTAATAACAATCCTTAATTTTGATAAATTTATTTTTATTAAAAATGTTTTATGCAAATAACAATCTTTTAATTAAAATTTGTAATTGAACAAAGAGAACAAATCGATGATTTAATTTTTAAATATAACGAGATAAACATTCAATGAAAATTAATCAACATTAGTTTTTTTTTCTTTTTCAATTATTTTAAACGAC
Source organism: Mischocyttarus mexicanus (assembly GCA_023678845.1). Taxonomy (NCBI): domain Eukaryota; kingdom Metazoa; phylum Arthropoda; class Insecta; order Hymenoptera; family Vespidae; genus Mischocyttarus; species Mischocyttarus mexicanus. The sequence goes on along the minus strand of JACGTP010000059.1, from coordinate 376,193 downwards.
ACGCGATCACTCGAACTTTTTAAAAATTCATGTCTGTAAGAGAAAAAAGAGAAAACACTACGATCTCCGACCGACCGTGGTTGACCTTTACTACTGAAAACAAGTCTGACTACATCGCCGGTTTTATTATCTACTCCTCCTTCTCCATCTACTCTCGTTTGACCACCTCATTGACTTTCACTACTGAAAAACTTGACCCCACCCATCGATCGCCCTAACGACGTACACAAAATTTAATATTTATTTCTTTTTTTTTTTATCTTCGAGTTTACCAAGTGATATGGAAGATCGTAGTAACAGATTAGACGAATCGTACGAGCATTTAACGTTATAATAAAGTCAACGAGATGACTATAATCCGTCTATGCCGATAACTAATCTAAAAACGAAGATAAAAAAATCCCTGAGAAAATCGATAATACACGTTATCGTAGCTTTCGAGCGTTATCATTGAAATACGAAGAGAGAAAGAGAGAGAGAGAGAGAGAGAGAGAGAGAAAGAAAATAAAAAATAATTATGCTCTTCTTGGTATTTATTAACCTTAGTAAAAAGAAATCCATTATTTTTACATTTATTTCAAGCTTAAAATAATGGAAAAGTTAGAAAATAAATACTAAAAATAAATATTAGTTGTAGTTTAAAGAAATCCATTACTTTTATGTTTATTTCAAGCTTTAAATAATGGATTTGGGTACTTTTCCTTTAGTTGGGCGCAAGCGAAAAATTGCCAAATAATGTAGAATTCTGCTAAACTGTTTTGTTTACAATTCATTAATATTCGTTTATAGTTGAACTTGTTTTGCTTACTATTAATTAATATTTGTTTATAGTTGAACGATATGTATATAATAAATAATATATTTATAATATAATAAATATGATGTATATGTTTGGTTCACAATTGATGACATTTGCTTCTGGTTAATGGAAAAATACCTGGATTTCTTTTTACTAAACTTAATATTAACTTTTTGTATTTTGTTTTCTTTTGTTTATTTATATTTATATATTTTCATATTTATTTATTTTCGTATTGAATTATTTTTGTATTCATTAATCAGCGAATATAAAAATAAAAAAAGATACGCGTGAACTCGTGGAAAAATAAATCGATTAAAGCACCTCGTAACGAGCTTATACAATTGTTTTAACGATTATGTTGCTAGACGAATGTAATTGGACGTTTCTACCAATAATACGAATAACAACGCTTTCGATATTCGCTGGAGCGCGAATGACGCCTATCTCATTGAACGTGTGTCATATCTTAATAAGAAGATGAATGTTGAAGAAAGCTAAATACTATAAAAGAAATGAGAAACAAAAGTGAGAGAGTATAAGTGCAATACGAAAGAAAAGAAGATGAAGGAATAGAAAGAATGATTTTTGTCTTAATATAATAAATCTCTTATTGTCAGTTAATACTCTTATCGATACACTATTTATTTATTTATTTATTTTTTTTTTTTAACAAGTTAAGTGCATTTGAATCAAATCTCTACTGCGGTGCATTTGACGTGTATATTCATCCTGTAAAATAAATTATTATTTAATAAAAAAGACTCTAAATGTCAATAAAATCAAATAGGAATATTATTTGGTGTTAGCAAAATTATACCACAACCACCTTTTCCTTTATTTTGGTGGTTTTTTTTGGTTAGTACTCGTCGTTTTGATGATCTGGTCGTCGTCGTCTTGGTTTTTTTTTTAATTCCACAGTTTAACTGGTTAATATTATATTTTAAAAATCTCCATTTAGAAAGATATTAAATAAATGATTAAACAGAACTGTCTTAACGAATTAGAACATTCAGTGAAAATCAATTAAGTGTATTGTTGGCAGGATAGACAAAAGAAGATAATTAATTTTCGCTTAGATCTTCGTAATCGTAATACGAAGTGCCGAAATTATTCTCATAATCTTCATTAACAACGACTACGAAGAGCAATCCCTTTGTGTGCGTAAATTCTCATGCTATTTAGTAATTTGTTCTCACGAGAAACATTGCATTAGCAATATTAATGCTGATTTGAGAGACTGCGTAGAGAGTTTATTGGATTTTATTATTGCAAATAATTTTCAAACAAAGCATTATTTCATCGTGTATATAATCCAGATTTAAAATCTATATTCCAATAGAAATATGTTTACGAATTTATCGATTAGATATTTTATTCGTGGAAACTATTTATTTGGAAAAAAAAATCAATATTTGTCAATTTGAGATTAAATGAAAAATTACTTCTCTTTTTTTCCCCCTTTTTTTCTTTTTTTTTTTTTGCTTTTAAATTACGATTTAAACTAAATTATCGATCTTTACAATTATTTTTAATATATTTTTCAAAAGTATATAAATTGGCAAAGTTCTTTTTGACACGTTTCTAATTATGTTCAGTTACTTTTCGAACAATTCCAATCATTTTATTTTATAATTATTCGATCATTCTATTTTGTCAATGTCTACGTTTACGCTGACAGACGTCTGTCGATATTAACAAAATTGAACATCGATATTATGAAATGAATCCGAGTCATTTCGAATANCCTCTTTCATTTAGAAATCAACATTAATGTTCTATATTTATCAGTATATTATATCTTTTTTAAAACGAGGTATAATATCTTCGTAGATAGCACCGATAAAAAACAAAATGACCAAGGATTTATGAGAAATTGTTAAAAGTATAGTTTGCTATATATATTCCTAGATTTATTTCTCCTTATCGTCCTTTCAAATGAATCGTAAAAATCGAAATAACAATGGCACAGATATTTCTGCTAGCTCGTGAAATTCTTTTGATAGCTTTTCATTTTATCTCGAACGATTCAGATAATGGTCACATTTTTTGACATTACTCGTTTTTCTTACACACACACACACACACACACACACACACACACACACACATATAAATATATAAATCTAGAAAAATAGGCGACAGATGGAAATACGAGAATAAAAGAAAAACATCAGATTTTCTTTTTATTTACCTAACGAAATTTTTCGAAAGAAAATTCTAACGAACCGAGAAAAGCAAAAATTTCAAGGAAAAATAGTTGTAAGATAGCATCGAAAAAAATATTATGACATCACACTAGCAACTTTTATGCATGTAACCTTGTTATCCTCGCATTCTCTTTCCACTGGGAAATGCAACATAATTTCGCTCATTTGTGGAAGGTTACGTCTTCAAAAGAAAAGAAATAAAGAAAAGTTCTGAAGAAAAAGAAAAATATTTGAAGAAGTGCTAACGCCTTGAAAGGAAATAAATAAAATAAAATGATATTAAAAAGAATAAAAGGTAAAACAGTGGGAAAGATATTAAGGAGAAAAATAAAGAAAGATATCGAAGAGAAGAAAAAAGAATTATACAAAAGTTTTAATTGAATATTTCTAAAATACTATTATAATTAAAAAATACAAAGTTTTTTTTATTAAATATTTCTATATCAATAAAAAACACACACATGTATTATATGGACTGTTTATTTTGAAAGTGGTGTAAGTCCAATTTAAAAAAAATAAGATATGACGTAATTTATGCTTAATTTAGTGTAAACTTTTTGTTTATAAGTAGTTAGTATGTAATATCTTAAAAAATGCCAATGCTTTGTTTAATTAAAAATTGGCCGGTAAAAGTAATTGCGTAACCATTGATTATGAAAATGGTGTAAGTCCAATTTCCATAGAAAGGTGACGGAGTTAGTGGCTACCGGTAGTTTTACAATTGACAAACAAACAAATTAACGAAATTATAGAGATAGAATATTCATCAGATAAGGATATTGTTACTGAGAACTTGGATTCTGCAAGAGAAAATAAAGGAAAATATACGCAAGGAATAAATAAAATTAAGCGAAATGCTGGACAAGAGTACTATACAAAAAAAAAGGAAAATTCATTCCAGGAAAAAAATGTCAATCCAAAAACTGTAACTGGTCGAAGAAATGCATAGAACGCGTTAATGAATCAGAACGTAGAGCAATTTTTGTTAAATTCTGAAATATAGGCGATTTTAATAAACAAAACGTATTTCTCCAGTGTAGTATTCAACGTAAAACTGTAAATAGAAGAAGACCAAGAAATCATTCGGGCATTTTGAGAGCTTATGCTCATCAATTTCACCTGGCCACTTCTCGCGGAAACATTTTAGTGTGTAAGAAGTTTTTCATTAATACTTTTAACATATCTTCTGGTCGAATTGATCGTGTCTTAAAAGCGCATGATAATATTTCGAAAGACATGCGTGGACAAATGGATAGCTGTTGCAAAAGAACTAATGAACTAATGACAATTACAGTGATAGAACATATCAAAGTTTTCCGACATTTGAAAGTCATTATACTCGATCCTAAAATCCAGAACGGATGTTCTTGAATTCTGAATTAAACGTAAGAAAAATGTTTAATTTGTACTTAGAAAAATGTAAGGAAAATAATTTGAGTTCGGTTAATGAATGGACGTACACACTGCCACACGAAGAGCATGAATAATTCATAATACCAATATCTTGTGTTAAGTTTATCAATATATAAATATAATTAACGTTCAAAATAGAAACTACTAATTCTATTTTATTTCTTGTCATTATTTATAAACAAAATTGGATTAATATGAAATATATTTTAAGGGATATTTGGTATTTCAAAATTAAAATTAAATGATATTTACAATTGACTAATTATGAAAGTGGTGTAAGTTCATTTGCAGCCTGGAAATATATGTTATTTTAGTTAAATTTGCCTAAAAGAAATGTATATAATCAAATGACTCATTGATAAATTATTACAAACATTCCTAGACTTCATATAATTAACCTATATTTTTGAATTGTCAGATTTGCTAACATTGAATTTTCTCGAAACGAAAGAAAATGGGCTTGCACCACTTTCAAAATAAACGGTCCATATATATATACGAAACTTATACCATATATACGCAACTTATTGAAAAGATTTTTAATCAAACAGAAGTTCATCGTTACGATCAATCGAGAGTTGTGTTTTCGACATTTAATACAACTAAAATTTCTTTTCATTTGTCCTTTCAGAAAAAGACGATAAAGGAAGTTGGATGTATTGAAAGGAAATCCGAGAAATGGTTTCAATGGTTTCTTCGGCAGTCCTTGGAGCAGCTGCAGGTACAGGATTGGCTTTGGTAGTGGCAGTGACTATAGTCGTTTACAGATATTACGCCTTTAAACGTAAAGGAAAATATTGGAGTAATCTTGACCGATGGCCAGATCCACCTAACATGAAAAAGAATAAAACTGAAAAGTCATCCGAACTTAATCGAAATCATTATCGAGACAACAATTCGACTTCTAACGTCTTGGATTGCTGGAAAAAACCACAACAAAGTTATTATGCCGTTCAACCGATTGTAAGTGTTTAAATCCATTTTTATACATTTTCTATCATTTTTCTTTCTTTTTAATATTTATATTTCTTAAATCCTTTCAACGTCGATTCGTTTATCCTGCGATTGCATTAATATTTTTCCCGTGGCAATAAAAAATATTGATTCGTCGTCAAATTAGTTTAATTGACGATGATTTGTTCCCGATAATTTCAAACCGCAAACTTGCTGAATCGTGTTATAATTCTATTTCAAAATAGAATTCTATTCAATCATTCGTTAAAGGATTCTCGTTTGTTATTGTATATATATTTGCTCGTTTATCGATGTCAATTATTTCACGGCAATTATTGATAAAATTTTCATTGATATATATATATATATATATAGAAACTCCCAAGAATCATTTTAAACGATTGAGTTTTCGATAAAGGGTTTAAAAATCTACAGATGATAAAGTAGATTTATTTGATTAATAATTATAGGTATCTGTATTATCGTTTGTATACAGTTCATCGATAAAACAGTATCTGTTGTCGATAAAACAGAACTATTGATAATTTTTTTCTGTTTTATCCATATCAGATAATATCTTACAACTAGAACGTTATTATTTATATTAATATCAACGGAATATTAATCAATTGATTAGATAATTAATATATGATATAAATATAATTTATTAATAATAATTATAAACATTTTATAGATTAAATACCATACCAATAACAATAAATTTATTTTCAAATATCGGCGATATCAATGCATTGATAAAATCCAACTATTATTGTTATTACTATTATTATTATTCTATTCTCGCGTGTATACAAACAACAAACTTTGATAGCTAATAATAAATTGATATTAATCAAACTCCATAGGCGTATTTGTGCATCATCTATAAAACCTTGAAATTTTTATCAAAATGAAAGGTCAAAGTGATTTAGACGAAAAATAATTCTCATTTCCTTAAATAAACATGTTATTGTCAGAAAATCTAAATAAATGCACATCGACATTTGGTTTCTATTAACAATTCGATATAGCTTTTTAATCATGTTCTGTCTCAAAAATAAACAATATCATTTAATTTCACGTAACAATAATAAAACATCTTTTTCTCATATATTTCTTTTTTAATAAAATAACAAGATTTCATTTCTAGAAAAATATAATATTAAATCGTCCCATAAGTTTCTTCCATTTTCTTAATTAACTTGTTATACATTTTATATTTTATATTATTTTACTTAAAAATATACGATTTTATTTCTACTACCTTGTTCATAATATTATTGTATTTAATATTAGTAAAATAATATAAAATGTTAAATATTAATTAATTAAGAAAATGGAAGAAATTTATGAGTGACCTAATATATACTAATGTACATTTTATTTCTCTAAATAATCGTTTAACGAATACAACAATAACAACAATAACAATAATAACAACAACAAAATCTTTATTTCGATTCATCCCACGTATTTACATCTAAACCTTACAATTAGAATTTAATCATAATCAAAGAACGTAAAATTTGTTATTGCATTTATCGTAGCAGTACACGCAATCGTGTATGCATATAAATATATATATATATATTATACATATGTATGTTACACATGAGTGTGTAAACGCACGGGAAACCATTCTCAACGCTGCCACCCCCACCTCCACCACCCTCACCACGAACAGAGAATATATATTCTGGAATTTGGATCGATACAGCGCAGCACTCTACGACTGACCGAACTATAACGTGCTTTCAATCGCAACGTTATACAGAAAGAGAGAAAGAGAGAGAGAAAGAGAGAGAGAGAAGGGAAGGGAAGGAGAAAAAGAGAAAGAAAGCAAAAGGAAAGTACAAAAAAAAAAGAAAAAGCATAAAAAAGCAATCTTTTTAACAGATGAGTTTAAAAAGAAATGGACGAATCGAGTCCAGGGTTTATTATTAATTTCATTACAACTAATGATCATTTAATTGTTTTGACTAAATAATTTAATATTAAAAACATTCAACACGAATTATTGAACATTTTAATTCCTTAAAAACATGTTGTTATTCTATTTGTTTTGTCCAAGTTAACCTTCAAGCAATTTATTTTAAAATCATTTATATAAATCAAATAAAGTACATTAAAGTGAGGGAAGAAAAAATATTGATGGAAAAATAATGTTTTTATTATTATTATTATTATTATTATTTGTTTATAAAATTGATCATTTTTATAAGAGGATTTTCTCGTTCTATGTCTTTCTCTCTCTTTCTTTCTTTCTTTATCTTCTAATCACCTTGTCTTTCTAAGCTCTGTAAGAGCGATTAACGAGAAATTACTGAAAGAAATAAACGTGGTATTAGTTTTCTCTCTCTCTCTCTTTCTCTCTCTCTTTGTATATTTCTCTGGAGAAGCTTCAAAGAAAATACCGCAGTAGTAGTCTGTGAGAGCAGTTACGAATTCTCAGTAAAGTTAATTAATTTCGTTAATTGAAACGAAAACAAAGAGGAATTTGTCTCTTTTTATTTTCTTACCCTGTTCCTCCGACTTGAAAATAAACCAAAAAATAAAGAAAATAAATTCACACGAATAGGATGAACTCATTATTTAAACAATAAGCAAAATATTAGGTCTTGGAATTAACTCGTAGCGGTATACTAAAGATGACATGAGTTTTAAAGTATTCTGTTTTCACCTTCAGAAACAAATTTATCGTAAACCAGCTCTAACAAGGTTTAATTTTTACAACAAATATTATGTTTTAATTGTTAATAACATCATGTTACTATTATTTCAATATGTTGAGGTTTATCCCAAATAAAGTGTTTTTGCGGGAACGGCACAAAAGAACAAGTTTTTTACATCGTATTGTTACTAGTGATGAAACGTGGATACATTATGACAATCCTAAGCGTAGAAAATCATGGGTTAAGCCCGGACAACCATCATCATCAGTGACAAAACGCAATATTCATGGATCTAAGCTCCTCCTTTGTATTTGGTGGGATCAACAAGGTGTAGTTTATTATGAATTGTTAAAACCCAATGAAACCATCACTGGTTATCGCTACCGGTTACAATTGATGCGTTTGAGTCGTGCATTGAAAGAAAAACGGCCGGAATGAAGCAAAAGGCACGATAAAGTTATTTTACTGCACGACAATGCTCGACCTCACGTGGCGAAACCAGTGAAAACATACCTGGAAACATTGAAATGGGAAGTCTTAACCCACCCGCTGTATTCTCCGGAATACTCTTGCCCCTTCGGATTACCACCTGTTTCGATCAATGACTCATGGTTTATCAGGGGAAAAATTAACATCTTATGAGGATTGCCAAAATTGGATCGATTCATGGATTGCCTCCAAGGACGAAGAGTTTTTTCGACGGGGTATTCAACAGTTACCTGAAAAATGGGAAAAAGTAGGGGCATGCGATGGGCAATATTTTCAATAATGTAATTTTTTACTTTCATTTCAAATAAATCATTATTTTGTAAAAAAACGCTACGAAATTATTCCAACACCTAATAACAAATCCAAATGAAACCCTATTCTCCTAGTAAACATATATAAACATATAATTTTTGTTTAAATTGTCTATTAAAAATTTCATATTTCCATACGCTTACTTAACGTGTATCAATATAACAAACAAAATAAAAAAAAGACCATGAGAATGGAGAGAGAAAGAGAGAGAGAGAGAAAATGAAATGAAAGATAAAACACAAGTGTTTTTGAAACATTTCCATCGATGAAAATCTGCCGAAAATCGTTTTTGCGTAAAAGAGCCAGAGAGAAAGGGAAAATGTATGTTTTTGAAACATGTTTTATTGATGACCGTAGAAAAGAGAGAGAGAGAGAGAAAAAAAAGAGACAAATATAATATTTAATATAAAGGTTGAAAAAAAAAAGAAAAAAAAATAGTTTTTTCCAGTTTTTCGCTGAAAACAAAACAACAGATTTATACAAAAATAGAACTGTTCATTCGAATGACTTTCTGATGATATTATACGTAAAACGTGTATTGTATTTACACATGAAATGTGTTATTCGAAATTCATCAATCGTTGGTTGTCCATTATTTCGGTGTCCTTTAGCATAAAACAAATATTATTTTCAGTTAAATAGTAATATTCTTCGAAGTATAATAATTTCTCTTTCTCTCTCTGTATTTTTTTTTTATTAATCTCGATTTATATTTTATATTCTTTATTATAGCAACGAAACGCTTGTCTTATTCTGCATTGAAAAATTCCACGAAATGATCCGCAATAATTTAATCTTCCCTTTGAGAAGATAAAACAGCGACTGTGTTGAATCCCAGTTTATTCTTTTCTCTTTTTCCCAGATCTCGTAATTCTATCTCTTTCACTCTTTCTCGTTGATTTTATCTTTATCCAATAAAAAATTAATAATTTTCACGTAAATAAAGCTTTTTATCATCAACAGAGATACGAGAAAGTTATTAAATTTTATAGAAAAATTCAAATTAATCTTATTCAAATACGAAACTTTATCCTTATTCGTATAAATTAATAAGGATAAGATGATAAAGATGAGAAATATTTAATTTAGATTTTTACTTAAAAATACTAAACATATAATATATTTTTGCTTAAATTATTCTGCTGACCCTCACCCAACCCCTGAATGTAGGCAATACGTTCGTACACTCGTGTAATACGTGACAATCGATTAATATGAGCTTTTAGAAGAAAGGAAACTACATTATCGACGCTTCTGGGATGTTGCCTATCATCAGGCGAGATTACCCTTAATTAAAATTTACATAAATAATAACAGCTGACAGAGAATGAGTAAGAGAGAGAGAGAGAGAGAGAAGAAATACGTTGTTGTTCTTTGACACCTTCATTAAATTTCCTTATATACAAAAATAATATTTCGCGTTTTATTTACAATATTACATTGTATATAACAGGTATTTTAATGATGTTTTAGAGTTTTCATCGAACACTCATTTGATTGTGTAATAAATCAACGAATTCCATTTGTATGTTGAGTTTCGTATTGTATTAGGACCCTGAATAAGTTCTCACCGTTTTTTTCACAAAATAAAAGCTTTATTTAGAATATAAGGAAAGTTAAGATTCAAGGTTAAGGTGTAAGGTTTAATATAAGGTTCTAATTGTTCGTCTTGAAACTTTGTCCGTTCGTCAGAACGTTCCTTATCCTCAAGTTGAAAATCATTATTTTTCAAGCGTCGAAAACAGTATTTGCATGTCGTATTCGACAGAGCATTGTCGCTGTAAGTCTCAACAAGAATTCTCTGTGCTTCAGCTGCAGACTTCTTTAAAATAAAGTAGCGCAATAAAATTCCCCGCAAAAACACTTTATTCGTCACAAAAATAGACAAACACGTGGTTGATACTATATTGAAATACGATACACTGAAATTTACTTCCTTGTCGATGCATTACCATTTCAGAATTCCATGCACGGAGTACTGCTAATGTCTTTTTTTTTAAGAAACTGCGAGAACTTATTCAAAGTCCTAATAATATTGTTCGAACGATCAAAAAAAATTCATTTTTTTTTATCGAAGTGAAAACTTCTTTTGGCGTGTTACACGATTTGTAGTAGGGGAAAATCTTATGAGTTCGCGTCAACAACATGCTAATGCACGCGCATACACATATACACACCAACACATTGTATATACCCGATTGTATGTGTGTGTTATTTGAAAATTCCATGATTTATACGAAAGAATGTTTGTCGGTCTTTGGTCAAAAGCCCATTTGCGAGTGTAATCTAAAAAAACGTGAGAATGTATGAAATATTGGCAGAACCTTCTTTTGTATAAATCATTCAATTTTCAAATAACACACATACAATCGGGTATATACAATGTGTTAGCATTTTTAATTTTAATTTGGAATATTATAATCAGTTTGAAAATTCTAAATACAGTTTTAAATTGTCACTTCTGTCGGCAGTCCTCATGACTGCCTTCGATTTTTGAAGTAAAAACTTTAAAAAATGTGAGAGTGTGTGAAGTATTGGCAGAACCTTCTTTTATATAAATCATGAAATTTTCAAATAACATACACACATACAATCGGGTATATACAATGTGTTGGCATTTTTAATTTTAATTTTTAACTTTACAATCAGTTTAAAAATTCAAAATACTTCTCAAGTTTTCACTTCTGTCGACAGTCTTCATGACTGCCTCCTATTTTTATTATTAATTTTGCACTTAATCCTCTTATAATAAATCATCGAGATATTAAATAAAAAAAAGAAGAGGAGGATTGAAGGTAAAAAAGTTTAACTCGTTTTGCACAATAAAAAATTCTTCATCTCGTCACCTTTCATTATTATTACTCATCTGAGACAGAAATTTGAATCCCAAAAACGAATATAATTATTTATTTCACTCTCGGTTATAATACGATACGTATAATGTAAATCTCTTCTTACTTTTTCATAGTAATTTGCATGTACATAAACGATACTCTTAGGGTAAAGGACAAAAGACAGAAGAAGAAGGAGGAGAAATAAAGAACTTTAGCAGTTGCGATATGTAATATATTTCTTTATCATATAAATCACGTTAAATAATTTTGCACGAAATATTTAACCGGTTAAAAAGTTCAATCTTTAGTAAACAGTTTGATAAAACGTTATCTAAAAATCGATTGTAAACCTTTCAAAGAGAGATATTATTTCGTCCTTAGCCTAGTACCCTTTGGAGAAGCAAAAAATCAAAAGGAAACATGAATAATATTAGAAGAGAAAGCATATATATCTTGGTGTATAAGAAATCGTTCGATAATCAAGCTTGACCTAGAAAACTAAAGAGAGAAGGAGTAAGAAGAAAATAAAGGAAGAAAGAAAGAGAGAAAGAGAGAGAAACACGTTAGAATTGTAATTGCGTTCGCATAAATACATGCACGAAACGACGAAAATGTAAAAAAGTTGAACAAATAATAATAAATTGTAATATCGAAGTATGGAAGAAAATTTAACATAATACTCAGAAAAAACGACATAAAATCCAAAGAAAAACTAAAAAAGTATTAGGTGTACAAATAAATTTCCGCCGTTCTTATAAAAAAATTAAGCATTTGATGATTTTAAATGATGTAAAATTGCTTGATGAGTTACTCCGAATATAAGTGCCTGTTTTTTTTTTTGCGTTTGGCACGAATTTTCAACCAATAATATTTCTAATTCTGCGTATTCGTACACTTTCAGCCTTCCGTTACGTATTTTATCTTCGACGTCACAGTTTCTGTTCTTGAACTATAAAAACCATTCATGAAAACTTCTCTAACTTAAAAAAGCCTCGACATATGCCTCTACAAGCAATCGATGCTCATCAGATGCAGATTTCTTTAAATTAAATAATTTAATCAAACGTTCCTGTAAATGGTGCTTATTCGGCCTAAAACTCGACATTTTCGAAGGAAAAAAAATATCCGATATCAATACAAAATCATTAATATATCAAGATTATGTTGTCGAGAGATGTCTTACTTTACGATATGACGTTTTACATCAGACCATTTTAACCATAATTTAATGATAAAGCCATACTTTGTTGAACGGCGATAACTTATTTGTACACCTAATAAAGTATATAAAACGTGGTAAGAAAGAAAGAGAAAAAGTGAAAGAAAAATAATATTTGGACGTTGAATAAGTTTTCGCAGTTTCTTGAAAAAAAAAACATTAGCAGTACTTCGTGCATGGAATTCTGGAATGGTAATGCATCGACAAGGAAGTAAATTTCAGTGTATCGTATTTCATTATAGTGTCAACTACGTATTTGTCTATTTTTGTGACGAATAAAGTGTTTTTGCGTGGAATTTTATTGCACTACTTTATTCTAAAGAAATCTGTATCTGAAACACACAGAATTCTTGTTGAGTCTTACAAAGACTGCTTTCGACGTTTGAAAAATAATGATTTTCAACTTGAGGATAAGAAACGTTCTAACGCACCGACAAAGTTTCAAAACAAACAATTAGAACCTTATATTAAACCTTACACCTTAACCTTGAACCTTACCTTTCGTTATATTTTAAATAAAGCTTTCATTTTGTGAAAAAAAACAGCGAGAACTTGCTCAAGATCTTAATAGTTGGAGAAAAAAAAAAACAAGGTAAGCACATTGAAGAGAACGATAAAAAAGAAAAATTAAATTATGGAATTGATAAGACGGATTGAAATAAAAACGAAAAGTAAATATTGAAAGTAAAATAGAAAGGATAAATAAATTTTTCAAAGAAGATAAGAAAAACGAACAAAAAGTGAAAAAGAAGAATGAGGGACGGTTAAAAAAGGAAGAAATAAGAAGATAAAAGAAAGAGGGAAAGAGAAAAGGGGTAGTGGGTAGGATTTTACATTAGATAAGTAGGTGAAATAAATAAGATAAAGAAACTAGCTTGTGGGAAGGGGAAAGAGAAAAGAAACGTGTTTGAAGTCGAACGAATAAATAAAATAAGACAGCTATGAAAAGAGAGAAAAAAGGAAAAGGAATAAGAAAAAATAGGGAAAAACGAATAAGGGAAAAGGAAAATAAGACGAAATGGGAGAGATGGGGTAAGAAGAAATAAGGGATAAAAAAGAGAAGGATAATGACGTAGGAGAGTAGGACTGGAACGTATCCAGGAGCGTATCAAAAAGGGGTCAGAAGTAACCTGTTGCGGCGCACGCACGTTTACTACCTCTCTCTCCTCTCTCTCTCTCTCTCTCTTTCTCTTTCTTACTTTCTCCCTTGGTCGAGCCTTTCTCGAACATAGTCAAGGGAAGTATCCTCTTCTTCTTCTACTTTCTTCTCTCCCACTTCCCTCTCTCTCTCTCCCTCTCTCTGTCACTCTTTGAGCTGAAGCTCCCACCACCGGTAGAATCACCAACACCAAGAAACCCCCGGTACTAGCATTACCAGGACTGCCACCACCTCCAACCATGTTCGCCGTTTCTGATTGCACACGAGCCCAGGGCTTAGATAGAAGCAGAACGTTAGTCTGCTCTCACCAGCTCGTGGTGATACAAACGTTACGTTTATATATCTCACGTTTATATGTATATATACATATATACATATATAGATGTGTAGTATTCACGTTATTATTCTGTGTGTCAGCCCCAAACCCCCCAAAACTCTCTACGTATATGTGCTTTTTTAATCCTAGTACCTACAAAAATAAGACAAGTTACTTTGTTTCTTATAAACTTTTGAAATCTCGGTGAATTCGTTTAAGTGTTAAAGATACTAATTATTATTATTATAATCTAATAGTGAAAAAGAAAAATAAAAAAACAACCGAAGAAAATCTTTTTTTTTAAATCGTATTATCGTTGTTATGATCGTTGTTACTTGTCTGCAAGAAAATCTGCTGATTAACTTTATTAACAATCGTTGATACATAGTTTTCCCGAAAAGGATTCACGTATACCATATAGTAGGTATTTACATTAGAATATTTATCATTGAGATCTTACGTTACGTTTAATTAAATTATTAATAATCATCTCAAAAAAATTATTTAATCCTATTTTATAAGCGAGAAAAAGAGAGAGAGAAAGAGAGAAATAGAAGAGATAGACAATCTTGATAATACGTTTTAAGCCAGGCTAATCCATCTTGAAGCAATAGAGAAGCAAAGAAAGATTGCATAGATTAAAGGGTCGAGTACTCTGATTAATAACCTTTTTTCTAAATAAACCTTTCAGGTATAATTTTTTGTCCTAATACGTTTTTAATACGTTTTTAATACATTTGATTATACATAAATGAAATAAATATTATATCTTCTTTTTCTCTCTCTCTCTCTCTCTCTCTCTCTTATTTTTTATCTATCTCTCTTTCTCTTTTTATTTCATTCGTAATTTAATTAATTTTTCTTCTTCTTTCCGTACGATTTTAATTTTCCTCCGAATTTTAATTAATATTTTGTTTATACATATTCGTAAAATAAGGAAAAAAATTAATGGATTTGATATCGACAAATATAAAAATATAGGTAAATATCGATTTATCGAAACAGATGATCGATTTATTTTCTTTTTCATTCTTTTTCTTTGATATCGTTTTCTCTCATTATGGATAAAAAATAATGATGATTCCTTAGTAATTCTATTCTCTTTGTTTCTCTCGATCGTACTTGAAAGAAGCATTTTCCTGTTTTTTTTTTAAAAAGTTTTAGTAAAAAGTAAATATTCGAGAAAAGTCAAAGAAAGTAATCCGAGTCCCTCTTAAACACCATTTGCACTACTTACTGTGATCTTACACGTTAAGTAGTAAAAACGTTAACATAGTCAGACATTCAAGTCCACATTCGACTATTTCCATTTTTGTAAACTTTACAAACAATTTTTTGATTTTCTGTTAAAACTATTAGGTGTACAAATAAGTTTCCACCGTACAACAAAATATGGCTTTATGATTAAATTATGGTAAAAATTGTCTCATGTAAAACGTCATATCGTAAAGTAAGACATCTCTCGACAACATAATCTTGGTATATTAGTAATTTTGTATCGTTAACAGATATTTTTTTTCGTTCGAAAATGTCGAGTTTTAGGCCGTATAAGCACCATTTGCGGGAACTTTTCATTCAATTATTTAATTTAAAGAAATCTGCATCTGATGAGCATCGATTGCTTGTAGAGGCATATGTCGAGGCTTTTTTAAGTTAGAGAAGTTTTCATGAATGGTTTTTATAGTTCAAGAACAGAGACTGTGACGTCGAAGATAAAATACGTAACGGAAGGCTGAAAGTGTACGAATACGCAGAATTAGAAATATAATTGGTTGAAAATTCGTGCCAAACGCAAAAAAAACAGGCACTTATATTAGGAGTAACTCAGCAAGCAATTTTACATCATTTAAAATCATCAAATGCTTAATTTTTTAATAAGAACGGTGAAAATTTATTTGTACACCTAATACATATTTGATTAATAATTAATATCGAATTGATTATAGTACAATAGAAATTTTTTCTTGTATCGTGTTGTTCTCGAACTTTCGTAAAATGTGTTTTGGAAAAATAACATTCAAGCAATACTAACTGAAATTTTATTTTCAATTCATTGTAAATACATTCGAACAGGAAGGTATATTTCTCTCTTTCTCTGAATTTGCTATTACAAAAACTATTGTAAATTTTATCAAGAGAGAGAGAGAGAATATAATCCTCTATCAACACACAAACACACATATACACACAAGTGCATATTGACCGTAACGGAAATTCAAACTCTTCCCATTTTGAAACTAAATTCCAAACTGAAAGTTAGGATTACCGTCGTTTGTTTCGCACTTCACATTTCGCATTTTACTCGTTTCGCGTTAACATTAAGAGAGATAAAGAGAAGAATAGAGAGAAATAATATAAAAGACATCAAATATAGTCATCGTTAACTTCACTTGCAAGTTTTTCTAAATTTTCTATCGCGAATTTTAAATCATTGTTACAGGATGTCCTCATTCATTTCGAATATCTTTCTTATGCATAATCAATGAGATCCCTTAACAATGTTTCATAATGATGAAAATATATCCAATCGTTCGTTCCTTCTTTTCTGAACTCAATGAATCATTCATTTAGATTTAAAAATACATATTTCAATTCGTGGAAATATTATTCGTAATTAAATCAGACATCCTGCAAATAAATTAATTTTGACGCGTTGAATGAAACAAAAATTAAAAAAGACACACGCGATTGGACATACCTGTAATTTTAAATTACAGACAAATTAATTTGAAATTATTTTTCCAAAACTCGAAAAACTTTGTCCAAATTTAAAAAAATAAAAAAATAAAATTTATTCTAAAAAGAGAGAGAGAAAGAGAGAGAAAGAGAAATTAAGAGAGATTAGGGGAAAAGAAAAAAAGAATTGGTTACGTGACTTTAACTTAAAAATTGTTGATCTTGGACGCGCTGGTCAAAGTGCCGGATAAATTGTCGGAAGTCCTGGGGGATGTTCTGGAGTTAGCATGCGGCGGCGGAGGAGGTGGAGGTGGTGGAGGAGGTAGGAGTCGGAGTGGTTCTGGAAATACTACTACTACAGAAAAAGGTACGAGTGGTGGAAGTGGTACGAGCAAAATCGGCATGGTTACGGGAGTGGCTATCATCAGAGGGAAATGGGCTCAAAGGGGGAGCAGGTCACCTCTTTCGAGTATTGCCAACACTGACAGTGCTGACAGCACTACTTCTACTAGCTCAGAGGTCAGTTTTTATCTTACGCATTTTTTTATTTCTATTAAATTTTCTTTTTCTTTTTCTACCACCAATTATCGTCAACACATTTCGCAATAATCTTAAAATTCATATTAATTTTCTTTTCATTTGTTACGTATAAAACAATTAGTTAATAAAGAATAAAGTTATTTTATTATCTTCCCCCTTTACTATATTTAGCACGAATAAACTACGAGAAAAGAAAGAGTAGAATGACAGAAAAAATAAAAAATAAAAATGTAATGAAAAAGGGAAAATAGGGATTTTAGGGGGGAAACTTCGAGGGTGATTTTGAATCCCTTTGAACAGGTTTCACTGGTTTCAATAGCAATGCTATCGACGTTCAATCGAAACGTCAATAAAATACTTCAAATAAAATTCTGACGAATCGTTTGATGCCTAAGAAAGTCGACTGTGATACACGTACAATTTTTAGATCCAAGAAATGTATATATTAACTACTTTTTTTTTCTCCTTAAATAATTATTAATATTATATATAGATAATATATTATTATCATACATATATACGTGTGATTATTATTCTACTAAAATTAGTATCATAGCGATAAGCGTAAAATTCGCTTCATGCATTTATGTATATACCGTCTATCTACTATTATTATTATTATTATTATTATTATTATTATTATTATATGATTGAATCGATAGTTGGTGATATCGATTCAATAATGTCTTCTTCGACTAGGAAGAACATCTCTTATCGAAAATATTTCTTACCCCTTGGGAGTGTACTCGAAGGAAGCACCGATCGTGTTCTTGTCACGCGAGTTGAAACGTTCCTCCTCTTTGAGATATATTCTATGAACGTATATATATATGTAATATATACAATGAATTTATATATATTTTAGAGAGATATATAGTACTCACAAGATTTAAATAGGTATATAAAATCGTGTACTTTTACTCTGGAGAAACGATCGATACATTTCTTTAACGTTTCTATTTACCCAACTTTTACCGAAATAAACAAATATTTATTCGAATCATTAATTTATAATCATTCGATAACGTTAGTTTTCTTATACGTATCGTACAATCTCTCTCTCTCTCTCTTTTCTTTTTATTATTTTATAAATCATTTTTTTGATGAAACTTAGGAATTACGAATAGAAATTTTTTGATCGAATATGGGAATTACTTCTTTTTTAAAAATAACATCTACGTACACATTTGAATGAAATTTCTTATTCGAAATGAAAAAGAGAGAGAGAAAGAGAGAGAGAGAAGAAAAGAATGATGGAAACGAAAGAATAAATTAAAATCAAACGAGTTCGGTGAATCCAAATCGTTGGTCCGAATATTATAATCCTACTATATGCGTGCGTTGAACGAACGAATTCGAGAATCGATTTCAATTAAACGAACGCTCGAACAATTTCTACTTCCAGCAAATAATATTATAGCACGAAAATTTATATATATTCTATTTATAATAAACAATTAAATACCTCGTTCAGAATTTCTCATTAAAAAAAAAAGAAAATCTTATTTACAACAAAATGTTCTCAACTAAAATGAAATGAAAATAAAAACAAACAAGATTTATATTAAAATGTTGCGAGATAATTATTTTGAAAAAATGTTATCAAAAAAAAATTAAATTAAAAAAAAAAGAGAGAAAAATCTTTACTGATGAAGCTTAATTTAAAAAAAGAAAAATTATTTCTCTCTCTCTCTCTCTCTCTCTCTCTCTCTCTCTTTTTCTCTTAAAGTTTTAATTTAAAAAAGAGAAATCGTTTTTATTTTTATCTCAGTTTCTCGACAAAAATTTTATATTTAAGATAAAAAATGAAATATTTATTAGGAAGGAAAACATAAATTAATGATGTCGAATTACATGATTTTACTTAAAAACTCTAAGATCAAGTTTATATCTCTCACAGAGTTATAAAGAGAGAGAAATAGAGAGAAATAGAGAGAGAGATAAAACATTTTATACAAGAATTTTAACAAATAAAACTATTATAATATAGCGAGAAATAATAACAAATTGTTTCTAAGAGAAAGAATTTCAAAAAATTCAATTATCTTTTCCAATAATGTGAATCGAGGTCAAATGATGATAGCTAATAGCGTATATAATATTTCCGGTATGGTAGAGAAAAAGAAAACTTCCAACGTTCGTATTAAAATAAAAATGTCTGACAAATGCGTTACACGTTCTACTAAAAATAAAAAATAAAAAAAATATGACTGACCATAGGAATAATGATCGTACGTACTGACCACTACGCGTTATATTTTCTTTTTTTTTTTACGTAGAACGATAATACGATCGACTCTCGAACTTTTAGCGAAATATACCCGAGTGCATACGGTAATAAGGCTCTTTATGACACTCGAGATTAAAAAGTGTGTCGAACGTTACACCTCTCGTAATGGATATCGAGCGAGATAAAGAGAAAGATAGATATAGATAGATAGATAGATAGATGAATGGATAGATAAATGTACAGATGAATGGATAGATTTTTTCTATCATATAGCAGTACACGTCATAAAAATTTTTTTAATAATGTTATGATATATATATCCGATCACGTCATCATTTTATTATACAGTGTTGTTCCTCTCTTGTTTACGTCATTATATACCTTTCATTTTATTTTTCATTTTGATTAAAAAAAAAGAGATAGCTAATACAGTAAAGAGAAATAATAAGCAAGATAAAAAAGGAATACAATGTAAAGTAAAAAAAATAAAAGAGGATAACAGAAAGAGAGAGAGAGAGAGAGAGAGAGAGAGAGAGAGAATGCATTTATATTATTTCAAAACGACAGAATCTTATGTAAAAAGCAAAAAAGTGAAAGAAGTCTTGGGAATATTAGATATTTCGTTATTCTTATTATGATACGTCTTATATTCCTTTAACCTACCTACCTATCTATATTTAATATTCTCTCATTCTCAATAACAGTTGGAATACTTTATTATCAAAAATAAATTAATCATTGATTATTAAAATAACCATTATATTCTTTGAAATAAATCTAAAAGGAAGAAAATAATGAGAGTGTTGGGAAGCTTAAAATGAAAAAGTTTAAATTAAATTTTCATTTATTACTCGAGCTATCCCCAATAAGAAGACACATAAAACCAATAAGAATAACCTACACAAACGAAAGAAGATACGTCTCGATTGCACTAATTAAAATGTATATACTACGTTTACTACGTGCTTGGGAAAGTTTATATGATGTTCGTAAAGAAAAACATAAAAAGAAAGAAAGAAGAAACATATTATTCTTTTTAATAGAATTATAACATTTCTTCGTGTACTTTCTACTTTTGTTTATTAAACAACTTGCCTAACAAATCAAAATAATACATATATATCAAACATTTCGTGACTATACTACTTGATACTTTTTATTCGCATAGTTATTTTGATCAAATCAAACAGATATTGTTTTATTTGAATTTTTCTAAGTCATCGTTTGAATAAGGAACGTTTAACTTATACAAAAACTGTCACGTTGAATAAGAAAATTGAAATGCAAGAAGAAAATGCATAAAAATAGGGAGATAGAAAAATAGAAATATCATCGAGAGTGGATAAAATGATTTTCGTTAAATAAATATTACATAAAACTTTTAACGTGACTTTCTTCTTTTCTTTTTCTTTCATTTTCGATAATATATGAATTATTATATGTTTATAGTTGTTTAATATTGAATTTTAACAATATCACACGTAATCTATACTTCCTCTTATATTATTTTTATTTTTTGTTTTTATTTAAAAACGGGATGAATTTATTCGAAAAACAAAAAAAATGTATTTTTAATAACTAGTTTTTATATCCTTCTCACGTCTGGTTTCTTAAAAATAAATAAAAAGTAATAAAAGAAAAAAAAACTAGTCTTCTCTAAAGAGAGAGAGAAAAGAAGGGAAGTGTAAGGAAAAATGAATAAAAAGGAAAATGAGAAGTACCAAGTCTCGTAAGATCTTTTTACGTCAGACTCATAAAGATATAGAGCTTTTTCGTGAGACAACAAGACCGTTAAAGACCATGAGTTTCACCATAACTCCGTATTATAGTTACTTTTCATACCTACCTTTATGTAATATCTATAAAAAAACGTAAGGTTTTTCTCCAGCTATAAAACGAACACTAAATTCTTTTTCAAAATGTACATTTTTAATAAAACAAAAAATTTCTATTATTCATACACGGTCTTTGCTACTTTATGTAAATTAATATTTGAGAAAAAAAAATTGTAATAAACGATTCCTATGTATTTAAAAATTGCGATTTTATGTATTTTATATATTTTTTTATTGGGTGTACAAATAAGTTTCCGCCGTCTAACAAAATATGGCTTTATATTTAACTTATGGTTAAAATTGTCTGATGTAAAATGTCATATTGTAGGGTTGGATATCTCTCGACAACATAATCTTGATATATTAATGATTTTGTATCAGTATTAGATGTTTTGTTTCGTTCGAAAATGTCGAGTTTGGAGACAAATAAGCGTCATTTGCGGGAACTTTTGATTAAATTTTGTAATTTGAAGAAATTTGCAGCTAATGCGCATCGATTGCTTGTAAAAGCATATGTCGAGGTTTTCTTAAGTGAAAGATATTGTTATGGATGGATTTTGAAGTTCAAGAACGGTGACTTTGACGTTGAAGACAAAGTACGTAACGGAAGACCAAAAGTGTACGAATATGCGGAATTGAAAGCATTATTGCTTGAAGATTCGTGTCGAACGCAAGAAAAACTTGCACTTACATTAGGAGTAACTCAGCAAGCAATTTTACATCGGTTAAAGTCATTAAATGCCTAATTTTTTAATAAGAACGGCGAGAACTTATTTGTACACCTAATATATACAAAATATATACCACCATATGTGTGCACGGGTAAATATTCACAATGGCATTTTCGTAGTAGCATCATCATTGAGATTTAAAGACGTTCCTTGAATTTTTCTTTTCAAGACGACAAGAAAAATATATCATCTAAACAAGAAAATACATTACAGTTGCATCCTACCTGAAAACTTTAACGATTTTTCTTCTCTCCTATGAGTTTCTTTTCATTATTATTATTATTATTATTATTATTATTACAACTTTTTTTTTATAGGCTGGCTAAAAATTCAAAGCTCAAAATTGTACATTCTTTATTCTTTATAAAAAAAAATGTATTAGAACCTTAAATAAGTTCTCACCGTTTTTTTTCACAAAATAAAAGCTTTATTTAAAATATAAGAAAAGGTAAGGTTCAAGCTTAAGGTGTAAGGCTTAATATAAGGTTCTAATTGTTCGTCTTGAAACTTTATCGACACGCCAGAACGTTTCTTATCCTCAAGATGAAAATCATTATTTTTCAAGCGTCGAAAACAGTATTTGCATGTCGTATTTGACAAAGCATTGTTGCCGTTAGTCTCAACAAGAATTCTCTGTGCTTCAACTGCAGATTTCTTTAGAATAAAGTAGTGCAATAAAATTCCCCGCAGAAAACACTTTATTTGGCATAAAAATAGTAATTTTCAAAAGCAATAAAGAAACACGTGATTGACACTATAGTGAAACACCATAGCCTGAAATTGACTTCCTTGCCAATGCATTACCATTCGAGAATTCCACTCACGAAGTATTGCTAATACCAATTTTTAAGAAACAGCGAGAACTTATTCAACGTCCTAATACTTTTTGTTTTTACTATCTTCAAAAATGACGACAGCAGAAATATGTAATCATAGAATTAATAATCCTAAATCATTTTTCATTTAATTTCATTAATCAAAAAATAATGTTCAGATAAACGAATCGTTACTTTCTCAGAATAAGGATACGTAAAAAGTATGATAAATACCAATGAATGTATATATGTGTGGATAAAAGAACAAACAGAACAGTAAGCAAATAGAAATTTATTTGTCCAACTCTACACTCGAAGACATCGGAGGACGATAAATTCCCGCCATTTTCCGTGAAAATATACGATCTAATAACAAAAATAAGAAAAATGAGATAATAAAGAGGAATATAAAATACACAGATATAAAAAAAGAAAAGTAAAAATGAATCACTAAGTTATTATTATTATTATTAATAATAATAATATCTAATATCTAATATCTATACGGTTTTATTTCGCTTGTGAATATTTTTAATATAATATATAAAAGTGCATCTCGTTTACTATACAATAATAATAATAATAATAATAATAATAATAATAATTTACTCTTCGTATATAAATAAGATTAAATTACATTTTTAATTAATAAAAAGAAACTCAATAACAAAAATAATCTTTATTAATATATAAATAATATAATGAATGACTTTATACGCGTATGAATTTAATTGAACGTGATATTATTTTTAAAGGTTTATTAAAATAATTTGATTGGATTTAAACTATCGATCATTGGAATACTAATTCTTACAAATACTCATACGGAAGAAACATATAGGATTTCAATCGATACTCGATTACGCCATTGCGACAATTAATTCAATGAAAATTAAGTTGATTCACGGCTAGGCTTTCTACGGGTGCCATTTGCTTCAGAAAAAGAGAGAGAGAGAGAGAGAGAGAGGAAAGAGACTGTAAAATGATCTCATTTATTTTCCAAAGCAATTTTCCAGAGAGCTCGAGAAGGATAATATCAATTTATGTCATTGAAAATTTACTGGCTTATCCATATAATATTATTAATTTTTCATTATTAATCTATTATTAATATTTTTGGTTTATATCATCGATGTTATTGTATATTTACCAGAGGATTTATAGAAACCATGATCAAAATTTTTATTATTAATAAATACCATTTTTATTATTATACTAATCAAAAATATATTTTTTTATAAAAAATAAATAATAATTTATAATATAAAATAAAATTATATTAATTTATGAATAAAACATGAATGTTTTAGATTAAAATAGAAATAAATTCGAAAAATTTATTATTTCTATATTAATTGTTATTTCAAATCTCGATGATTTCTTTTTTTCTTGTGTTTTTTTTTTTTTTTAAATAAATTTACCAAAGGTTTTCAAGAATAATATTTAACGAACCGAATAATTTTTCCAAACGTACGATGAAAAATAAAAATTAAAAAAAAAGAAAACGAAAAAGAAAAAGAAAAAAGAGAGTAAAATAATAAAATAATAGTCGTTTAACTGGAATTGATTAAAAAGTCCTGAGGAAAATAGTGGTAGTGGTAGTAGTGTACGTTTAGCTAGACTCGGAAGGACGTACTTCGCATTCCGGATCGATGCTTTCTACTTGACGGTTCCGAACGAATGAGTGGTTAATTGGTATTGAAGAGCTGACAGAGACACGACCATCCAACGACCGAACCTTTATAATGGATTCACATTCGCATATTCTACGTGTCTCTACTTCTATGTAAACGTGAATCTCCCCTATAAGAATATTTCTAAACAAAAAACGAATATATAGATTTAAATAAGTGCCAAATTGAATTTAGAGATAAAACCTATCATCCCACCCACATCCCACACCCCACAACCAACTCGACTGAAATTTTCTTATCACCGATTTCTTGTTAACTCGAAATAAAATTAAAAGTATTTTTTAAAAGATGTATAAACATTTTCTTCAATTCTTGATCAAACTTGACGTTTATATTTAACCAGTTTGTTAAGTATCTTATATTATTAGGTGTACAAATAAGTTATCGCCGTTCAACAAAGTATGGCTTTATCATTAAATTATGGTTAAAATGGTCTGATGTAAAACGTCATATCGTAAAGTAAGAACATCTCTCGACAACATAATCTTGATATATTAGTGATTTTGTATTGGTATCGGATATTTTTTTTCCTTCGAAAATGTCGAGTTTTAGGCCGAATAAGCACCATTTGCGGGAACTTTTGATTAAATTATTTCATTTAAAGAAATCTGCATCTGATGAGCATCGATTGCTTGTAGAGGCATATGTCGAGGCTTTTTTAAGTTAGAGAAGTTTTCATGAATGGTTTTTATAGTTCAAGAACAGAGACTGTGACGTCGAAAATAAAATACGTAACGGAAGGCTGAAAGTGTACGAATACGCAGAATTAGAAATATTATTGGTTGAAAATTCGTGCCAAATGCCAAAAAAAACAGGCACTTATATTCGGAGTAACTCAGCAAGCAATTTGACATCATTTAAAATCATCAAATGCTTAATTTTTTAATAAGAACGGCGGAAATTTATTTGTACACCTAATATTATTATTATCATTGTTATTATTGTTATTGTTAATTAAGCTTCTGAGTATTTCGAAGTAAATAAACGTGACAGGAACACAAAATGAAATGAAAATACGAGGATCGTGTTATATTACGATCGTAAGGTCTCTAACACGTTCACGTGACAAGCGCATTCATTTACACATTTGCAGAAAGAGAAAGAGAGAGAGAGACAGAGTAATAGGGAAAGAGAAAGAGAGAGAGAGAGAGTAATAGAGAGAGAGAGAGAGAGAGAGAAAGAAAGAGAGAGTAGGTCTGTTCGTCGTTTTAGATTCCATCTTGTTAATTTTCTTAGTCCTTTCCCATCGCCGTCATTATAATTAGATTCACGATCGTGCCGTGGACTAAATTAGGTTTAATAAACGGCTCGTCTCTGCTGTGGTTACACGCTTGTCTCGCAAAGTACCGACGTTACAAAGCTACCACTCACATATCACTTAATTCTTATACTAATTTATAGAGTCAAAAAAAGATTGAACAAGAATATATAATCCTTTTGGATTGGATCGTTCGTCTAATTTCTTTTTAACAGTCTGTGGAATCAAAAATATATTCACAAAATTAATCTACGACATTAGATATGATTATTTCAATAAAATAAATTTTAATACTAATTAATATGGTTAAAAAGATTGAACGAAAATACATAATCCTTTTGAATTGGATTATTCGTCTAACTTCTTTTTAACAGTCTGTAGAATCAAAAATATATTCACAAAATTAATCTACGATATTATATACGATTATTTAAATAAAATAAATTCTAATACTAATTAATAGGGTTAAAAAGATTGAACAAAGATATATAATCCTTTAGGATTGGATTGTTCGTCTAATTTCTTTTTAACAGTCTGTGGAATCAAAAATATATTCACAAAATTAATCTACGAAATTATATACGATTATTTAAATAAAATAAATTTTAATACTAATTAATAGGGTTAAAAAGATTGAACAAAAATATATAATCCTTTTGGATTGGATTGCTATGGGAATTATATATGTGCCCATAATTATGAAAGTGATCTAATACATTTCTTGTTTGGAGATATTAAATAAATTGCATTTGATTTTGTATTTGAATTCCATATAATGTTGAAATTACAACCACTATCTAATGGTTCATTTTTGACAATATCGTCAAGATTACATTGAATTAATTTATTACTTTAAAATAACGTGATTTGAAATAACTGATAAACTCATTTTTATTTAAATTTTGACTTATACCACTTTCATAATTATGGGCACATATGATCATTTAAATAAAAAATAAATTCAATGATACTGATAATAATTTATATAAAATCAATTACGCGTTGTTTTTTTTTTATGGAGAGGGGGATGACTTTTAAGGGGTTGTTTTTTTTTCTAATTGTAGAGTCACAATCTTTTCGAACTCTTAATCTCGAATTTTGTATGTGTAAAAATAAATGATAAAAGAATTAATTTGAATACTTCGAGTTAGATAACAAAGAAAAAAATGTCAACTAAATTGCTATCCATAAATATTGAGCCAACTTTGAAATATAAACACAATCTAACATCGTACGAGTTACTTACGAATGTATGAGAAAAGTTTTTTTAAAGGAATAAAATAAAAGAAAAGATACAATTTCTTGAGAACGAAAGGAGAACCAAAAAAATCGAGGAAATAAAAATCTAAACGACACATCCTAACTTTTCTCTCCTCTTGGGGTGAATTTTGTTTTTTACTATTTATTTTAGATGTAAGAGTGTACATGTGTGTATTTTCCCATTTATTATTCAAACTCGATTAAAATTCTCTCGCTTTTATCTATATAATTTGTATTACATTAATTGTTACATTATAAATTGTTAAAAAAAAGTTAATAGAGGAGGCATAAAAAGATTAATAGGGGAATGTACTTTCATTTGCACCTTTTCTAAACTCTATGTATTTGTTATCTGTTCTGTGTCTGTATGTGTATCAAAGAAAAAGCTTTTTCTTATTCCTTTTCGGTGATTCACCTTGTATAACATCGGTTTTAAATATTTATGAGAGTACGAGTGAGAGAGAGAGAGAGAGAGAGAGAGAATGAAAAAGAGTAAAAAGTTAATGAAACTTTTCTTTTCTTTAACACTAGAACTACCAGACCAGTCAAAATGACTGGTCGCGCAACTTTATTATTTAATTCCCACCTCATGTTACATTTTTTTTTCAAAATTATATGATGACTTTTCTAGATATAAGGAATGGTTTGTAAAAATAATTTTTATTTTTTTATAACTTAAACAGAATTCTAATAAATTTTGGCATCTGCTACTTCTACCAATACCAGTCATTCTGACTGGTACTTCCTAAAGTGGATATAAATCTGAAAATATCTGTTTTTTTCAAATCAACACCATTGATTAGATATTTAGACGAATGTATTATTCTTTGTTGTAATATTTTCTCTTATGTTACTGCTTATCTGGTGATAATATATAGTGATATAATCGTTGATGTAGTGTATCAAAATAATAGAATCGATGTAGTTTTACGCGATCATTCTTTATTCCATAGTCGTGGGAATAGCATCTATTTTTTAGTAATATAGCGATATTTTGTAAGCCCTAAAAAATGGCAAAATGTATAAAAACCTCTGATTTGCTGCAAAAAATAAACAATATTTCAATGGAAGCTTCTAATATCGAGGATAAGTTCATGATATGGGATAGGTTCATTCAAAATAGTCAAAATTGCTACAAGTCATGAGAAAATATCACAGTTGACGAACAACTCTTTGCAACTAAATCCAGATGCTGATTTACGCAATATTTGTCGTCAAAACCTGACAAATTTGGAATAAAATTTTTGCTGGAATCTGATGTTACAACAAAATATATTCTAAATGGGTTTCCATATTTAGGGAAAGATGAAACACGACCAAAATCGCAATCTTTTACTGAATATGTCATACTAAATCTTATCGAACCATATACTATAAAAGGAAGATGTATAACAACCGATAATTTTTTGACGAGCTTACCGCTAGCATCCAAATTGCTTTGAAAAAAGACCACGCTTGTTGGCATTCACTTGTTAGTATCATTAAAAATGTTGTTATTATAAATAAATTATGATATTTTAAAAAATTGCCACCATGTAGATGTATTTCCATACTCTTATATTCATTTTATATGATAATATAAAACAAAACAATAAAAAAATTCTTCTGTTTTTACGATTATAAATGACCAGTCATTTTGACTGGTTTTGGTAGAAGTAGCATTGTTTTTTTTCCGGTAGTTCTAGTATTAAATGAACTTACACCTATTAAATTTTATTATTTAATTATATGAAAATTAAAGTAAAAAGAAGGTCATTGAAAATAACGTTTGGGATTATCTGTAAAATCGATGAATATATTGTCTCTCGGTTTATAAGCCGTGTACATAATATATGGATGTGTATGTGTGTGTGTGTGTGTGTGTGTGTGTGTGTGTAGTGTATGTAAGAAAAAGGGGAAATATCGAACGATAGAATAAATAAATGAATAACAAATCTCGTAGGAAGCTCAACCTCCCTTATCGACAACGGACTTCGTTGCATTGTAATATTAGACATCGAGCTGTATAGTATTTTTATAAAACGCATGGAATTATTAAACAGTGTTCTATTGAATACGAGAGTTAAAGCGAACCCAAGGGAAAAAAGTAAAAGGAAGGGAAGGGGGGGGAGAAAAAGAGAAACAGGTATAAATATAGTAACCGAAATAATATCGAATAAAGGAAAATGTTTGATGAATGAATTGTAAATCTCGACTGATCGAACGCATCGAACCTTTCAAAACCAACCTCGTTTTGACTCGTATACATTTTTCATAAATAATCTTGGATAAAAAAAAAACACATATCTCGTTACAATTAAATTCATTACTTTTAGATCCCCCGTCATCGATTTTTCTTTATTTTCTTTTCAAAAAAACAAACAAATAAGGGGATTGATGGAAACGAGATACGACCAATCTCGGGTTTGCAGAAACTAAAATCAAATCAAAAATGTTTGGTTTTAAGGAAACAAAAAATGTTATTGTAATATATAATTGGAGGGATAAAACGTACAGATAGATATTTTTCGTGATCGATCAAAGCTACGAAAATTTGATAATAAATTTAAAAAAAAAATATAAAGTAGAAGAAAAATAAAACAAGGAAAATAATAAAAAAATAAAATGAGGTAAAGTTGTCTCCTTAAAATGAAATTTATTCAAATTAACGTCACGACCATCGCTCTTCTTCTTCTTCTTCTTCTTCTTCTTCTTCTTCTTTTTCTTAACAGGATGACGTTATCTATTTTTTTTTTTTTTTTTTCAATATAAAACCCAAGGCGAGAGCTATAGTCTACGTAAAAAGGGGAACAATGCGACTAAAGTCAAAGGGGAAAAAATGGGATTGTTTGTCTGAGAAAAACAGTAAGCTACAATTCTCTGGCGTAAACAGCCGGGACGAGAGAGAAAGAAATATATATATATATATATATATATATATAGAGAGAGAGAGAGAGAGAGAGAGACAGTAAATAGGTAAAATACTTTATTTACGTCACTTCCTAAGCCGTAAGGGATAGTTCGTACGGACCCAAGAACATTCAGTAAAGCTATGGAAAATGTATTTCTTTACGAAAACCCTCATTTCTTTATAACCCTCTTTGTTATCCATTTTTATTCAACAATCTTTATTGTTGTTATTAATTAACGCGATAAAACAAGAATCTATATTGTTAACAACCAGGATGATTAATTAAGACTTTAATTACAAAGTAATTTTCCGTTATAAAATACGTGTATATTTTGTAAGAATTTTTATTTACTTTTATTAATTATTTAGAAAAAAGTAAAATATAAATTATTTTTATAATATAAGTCCTATATGGTTATGAAAAAAAAAATTGGTTCTATCGAATAGTAAAAAAACAAAAAGTTATAAGTAGAACGATAAGTTAAAAAAGTTATAAAAATAAAGTGTCATAAATTAGATATTAAAATTCAAGTTTCCATCTTTTGTTACTTTTTCTCAATTTATCTATCTATCTATCTATCTATCTATCTATCTATCTATCTAACTCTTTCTTTCTATAGACAATCTTCTCATAGAAAACGATTTGTTTGCCTCCCACAATCCCCCTCTACACTTTACCGATGATACAAACTTCGTTGCAAAAACACTCATGTGGTTTCATGAGAACGCTATCACAGTTCGTGGCTTTGGAACTATTGTACTATGGATGGAAGATAGATCGAGCGAGGAATCCTTTTTCATCCTGTTTGCCACGCGGAATATGTGAATGCTATATACTAATGTATATAAGGGTGTTTATATAAATTTGTCCGTCTATCTATGTGTCTCTATATGGCAATATATACAAGTGTATACGTATGTGTATATGTATGTGTGTATGTATGTGTGTATGTCAGTATATAATCCTTTATTACGACGATCGTAAAGTACATTATTAACGTTCTACGTGACACGATAAGCTTTCCTATCTCACGAACATATTTTTCGCAATTTAACACCCTTTTCTCTTACTTTCCTTCTCATCTGATCTTAATTACTTTTTGTTCAAACTTTTCTTCAAGTATTCTCTCTCTCTCTTTCTCTTTCTGATCCTCAAAAAAGATTAGAAAATTATACCAATCTCGTAAACTCGAAATTATCACGCTCTGATAAATATTATCAACATAATTTTACTAATATTCTTTTTTTATTATTTTATCAAAATTATTATAACATGAATATCTAAATGGTAATGAAAAATCTCATATCAGGTTAAAATCTTCTACCGAA
This sequence comes from Mischocyttarus mexicanus, assembly GCA_023678845.1. Classification (NCBI taxonomy): domain Eukaryota; kingdom Metazoa; phylum Arthropoda; class Insecta; order Hymenoptera; family Vespidae; genus Mischocyttarus; species Mischocyttarus mexicanus. Next base: position 344,558 of record JACGTP010000059.1, on the reverse strand, counting down.
ATTTCTTTGAACGATTTTTAACAATGAGATGACGAGGTGAGGAAGATTTAAAAAAAAAAAAAGAAAATTGATAAAATCTAAATAAAAAATAAAAATGAAAGATATACGATAGAGAAGATTTAATATTTGAAAGTAAGATGGGCGTAACCACAGGACCTGTTCCTGGTTACTCAGAGTATCGACCCGTGAAAAGCAGCTTCCAGCGACCTCGCTCCTCTTCTACCTGACAACTTTACCCTTACTATTCGACGTTTACTGGAATGCTCAAATTCGAATTTGAGTTTTGATCTTCTCTTACCATAACACTTCTTGCTATCTCTCCCGTAACCTCTTCTTGATCTCTCCAGAGAGTAGTGTAAAGTCAACGTATATTATTGAACAGGTTCTAATCTTTCTTTCCAAAAAAAAATAAACAGAAAATACAGTATTGCAGTCACCACAAATTTTAAGTAATCAAATTATTAGTAGAGTACCAGTATACACGCACACGCATACGCACACACACGTACGTGTACGAATAAATTCGAAAAAAAAAATAATTCGAAAGGGATGTATCCCTAGACGAGGGATTTGGTATATGAAGAATATGGTAAAAAAAAAAATATAGAAGGGACGAGAAGGGGAGTATATGTATCATTAAATAAAAAAAAAAAAAACAAGAAGAAAAAAAAAATGAAAGAAGAAGAGGAGGAGGAAAAATGGTATAACGAGTATTCCCAAGCATTCCCAGTGGGATTAAACGACTTCCTCGATGATAGAGGGGGTAGTTGTAATGGATTGGGGGATGAAAATACATAATGACGATTCCCGAGTGTGATAAAAGATCTTGTCTGGAAGTGGGTCAACAGTATCTACGCGTTTCTTCGGTTTCCCTTCGACACGTGGTTTAAGTAAACTATATCAGTTTCATTGCACAACTAACAATAAATTCTATAATCAAAATCTTATTATTATTATTTATGTTTTTCTCTTTCTCCTTCACCTTTTCTTCGTTTCTATAATGAAAACACTAGTCAGATAAATTGTTTGTAAACGTCATTCAATGTTTCGACGGATAAAAAGAAGATAGAAGTATGATTTAAAAAAAAAAAGAAAAAATAAGAAAACACTCAAATTTTGAAAATTGTGATAACATCCTTGATTTGTTTTCTAGTAATTGAAAAAAAAATAATATTAGTTGTTGGAATTAATTCGTAGCGTTTGATAAGAGATAGCGTGGTTATTAAAGTATTTTGTTTTTATCTCCAGAAACGAATTTATCGTAAATCAGCTGTTATTAGGTGTTTTTTTTACAACACATCTTATTTTTCAAAACGGCCGGAATGAAGCAAAAGGCACGATAAAGTTATTTTACTGCACGACAATGCTCGAGCTCACGTGGCGAAACCAGTGAAAACATACCTGGAAACATTGAAATGGGAAGTCTTAACCCACCCGCTGTATTCTCTGGAATACTCTTGCCCCTTCGGATTACCCCCTGTTTCAATCAATGGCTCATGGTTTATCAGAGGAAAAATTAACACCTTATGAGGATTGTCAAATTGGCATTTTTTTCGACGGAGTATTCGACAGTTACCTGAAAAATGGTAAAAAGTAGTGGCAAGCGGTGGGCAGTATTTTCAATAATGTAATTTTTCGTTATTTTGTAAAAAAACGCTACGAATTAATTCCAACACCTAATATATTCGGTTTTTTTTTTTAATTTATTTCTCTCTCTCTCTCTCTCTCTCTCTCTCTCTCTCTCTCTGTTGTCCTTTTTTCCATTTCTTGTCCTCACTTCAGCGTGATAACCATAATACGTACGCCAAGTTTTACGTAGTCTCGATTATCTTTCATATTTAGATTTTCACAAGCTAACGACACTGTTTTTACGAGAGCAATATTTTATGTCCCTGTCATAAAACGAACCGACCAAGTTACAAACGATTTTTATGCACGGTAAAAGGGGTGTAGGTCCGGAGTCCTTGGAATGAAAAATAACGACAAGAAGGGGGAAAAAAATAAAAAAGAAAAAAAAGTGAGTTTATACGTGTGAATTCTTCATTCGACGCCTCGCATACTCTTATTTCCCTCATCATCCTCCCCCCCCCCCGTTCCTCCCCGACCTCTCTGACATTTTGCAACTTTTTCATATAAAAAGAGAGAGAGAGAAAGAAAGAGAAAGAGAGAAAAAAAAATGATAAATCGATTCAATTTTTTTTTTTATTAAAATATTCTGAAACTGTTCCATTATTTACAAAAAATAAAAAAAAAAAAGAGAGAAATGAAAATAAAATTCGAGGGAATACGATTCGATGGAAACGATCGAGCATGCAAATTTTCTACGAATATCGTTCCCCTCAACCAACCTTATCGTTTATTTATGTAATAATTTAAAGGGTGGATATATTATTTCGTATTCGAATACCTTTTTCAAATATGTGTATTTCATTTAATATATCATATTTATTATTATTTCCATTTATTCGGAAACCATTAAATATCGAAAGAACGGATATCTACTTTTAACTTTTCCTTCCATTTTTTATTTTTTATTGTTTCTCTTCTTTTTTTTTTATATTCTTTTTTATTTACGATTAAATCTCTGAACCGTGTCCGCGTTTGCGTGTTGAAATTCGAAACTACTGAAATTCACGAAAATGTTATAACGAGAAAGAAGTAGATAACAAAAAGTAAAGATAAAAAATACAAATGGAAAGAGAAGATTGACGATAGCTTATAATGTCAGTCTATATCGTAGAAACTTTACGAGAATTTATAAGAAAATATGATGATAATGATGATCACGAGAATGAGATAAAAAAAAAAAAAGAAAAATTCGAATAGTAATAATAATTTATTAAAAAAAAAAAAAAAAAGAGAAATAAGGAAAAAAAGAAAAAAGGAAATAGTGAATTGATAATCCAGAAAAATCGTCAGCTTCCATTTTTCATAGAAACTCCAATGTAATCCGTTCATTCATTTTTGTGCTTTTAAAAGAGATTTAAAACGACTGTAAAAGAAGCTTGAAATTCTACCAATTATCCAAACAGCAAAAGTTTCAGATAACGTTGCTGTCATTTTGTGAAAGCAACGTTTTTCTTTTCATTCCCATTTTTTTCTTTTCGTTTTCTATAATACATAAATCCTTTCATCTCTCTTTCTCTCTCACGTTAACATTTATTTCTTTTTATCATTAATCTTTTAAATTATATTAGGTGTACAAATAAACTTCCGCCGTCCTTATTAAAAAATTAAGCATTTGATGATTTTAAATGATGTAAAATTGCTTGCTGAGTTACTCCTAATATAAGTGCCTGTTTTTTTTGCGTTTGCCACGAATTTTCAACCAATAATATTTCTAATTCTGCGTATTCGTACACTTTCAGTCTTCCGTTACGTATTTTATCTTCGACGTCACAGTCTCTGTTCTTGAACTATAAAAACCATTCATGAAAACTTCTCTAACTTAAAAAAGCCTCGACATATGCTTCCACAAACAATCGATGCTCATCAGATGCAGATTTCTTTAAATGAAATAATTTAATTAAAAGTTCCCGCAAATAGTGCTTATTCGGCCTAAAACTCGACATTTTCGAAGGAAAACAAATATCCGATACCAATACAAAATCACTAATATATCAAGATTATGTTGTCGAGAGATGTCTTACTTTACGGTATGACGTTTTACATCAGACCATTTTAACCATAATTTAATGATAAAGCCATACTTTGTTGAACGGCGATAACTTATTTGTACACCTATATATATATTTTATGAATGTTTGTATGTTCGTATGCATTTGTAAACTATTTACTTAATTACGATGAAATTTTGCTGACACAAAAAATTTGAAACGTTTCATAAAATAAATGCATCAATAAAATTATTTTACATTATATCTTTTATAAAAAAAATATAACATACTGTAAAAACATAGAAAAATATTAATTTAAGCATAACGTACTTGAAAAAAATAAAAAAAAAAAATTAAGTTAAGGACGGACGGACGGACTTGAACACAAAGACCCGGCACAAAACACGGCTACATATATGTGTGCAACTATTTGTTTAAACTTTAATCGCAAATATCTTAAAAACGATTGAGAAGTTGGATTTAATAATTTAGCATAATGATGTACTAGTCAAGGTATATAAGTTACGTGCCATTTTAAGCAAAACCCAGCGATGAATTTGGTATATTCTCCTTGTGAGTTGTTTTATTCATACTCCCAATGAGGTTTATGCAAAGATATAATCATTTCAAAATAATTCTTTTAGGTGTTTTCAATAATTATTGATAAAACAGAGAAAATAGTAGGTGCTAGAGAAAGAAAGAGTAAGTAAGTGAATACATGAGTGTAATATAAAAAAAAGAAACTATGAATTGTTTGAATGTATGCGTGTGTTTAGGCAGCAAGTTCGAGATGCGTTTGTATATTAGAAAAGAAAAAAAAATACTCGAGTGTTTGAAAAATAAATAAAAAGAATAGAGCTGTAACTAGCCGAGATATAATCAAATCAAAGATGCATCATTGTGAAATAAATCCGAACTTTGATCATATTTTCAAATCCTTTTCAGTTCTACGGATGCAACGAAAGTTATTCGCGTGAATTATGAACGTGTATCATACAATGTCTGGTTGACAAAATTCTACAAAGTTACAAGTACCTATTAGAATTTTTTTTTATTGAAAACTATCCATATATGTTTAACACTAAACCCTACTACGGCGAGATCAAATGTTAAAAAAGTTAAAAATTATGGTCAGCTTACGTTTAGATGTACTTTGTCCTTATATCCATAAGTACAGGTATCCATATATGTATATATCTCTCTTCAGCACTACACACACACTCGCAAACATATGCATATCACTTGCATAGGAAGAATACACGCACACGCGACACAACGCGAAATAAATCACTTATTTAATTAATATCCTTGTTACACCTTCCGACGCTCGAAGAAGACTAACGATTATTATGAAAAGTAGTTACGAATACATTCGACAGGTACCGAACATACACGAAGGTCAATTACAAATCTAACGACGAAATGACAACGTTCGGTTGTCGACACCGGCCGAGGAGTGACGGAGATTAGCGAACGTAAATAAAACATTGAACGTTCAACTAAGCCGGTAGTTAAGGAATGTTTTTCTATGTGTATTTCATATTTAACGAATTTCCTAGAAGTCCGATTTCCGAGAGATAGAAACAGTACCGACGTTGAGCTCGTTTGACTTGGACGTACACCTTTGCCCATCTTTCTTTCAATACATTCAATACGTAAGGGATAGTTATTATATTTTTATACAGCTGACCTACTCTTGTAACGTTAACCTACTTCTGTATCACTGACCTATTTTTCTTACAAGTGACCTACTTTTGAACAGCTCTTTTCTATTTCTAATAATTGATTTTTACTTTAATTTCTTTATATTTAGATAATTAATAAGTATATGCACGTACGTGTGGCTTATATTCGATTAAAAATTATTACAAAATAATTGTTTGGTGTATCTGAAATTTTTGATATGCCTAATTACATTATATACTTATATTAAAAATTACAAAATATATCCTATTTCTTTTTTTTTAAATTTTATTAGCATATTCTATAAGATTTGTGAAACATTTAAAAGTCCCGTACCTGTGAATATAAGAAATTAATGTTAAATAATTAGATTCAACTAAGAATTCCTAATAAAAAATGATGATTCTATTTATAATAAATCGTAGTCCAACGTACGAAGAAGACTAACGATTAATATAAAAATTCTCCTATGAAATATACACGACCGAAACTGAAGATACACGAAGGTTAATAATAAATCTAACGACGAAATTACAATGTTCGGTTGTCGAAACCAGCCGAGGAGTGACGGAAAGAGGCGAACGTAAACAAAGCATTGAATGCTCAACTAAGCCGTTAGTTACGGAATGTTTTTCTATGTGCATTTTATATATAACAAATTTCTTGGAATTCATCGAGAGATATAAACATAACCGATGCTTTTCTCATTTGACTTGGACCTACAGATAGGCAAAGGTGTATTTTGCATATCTTTCTCTCAATACATTCAATACGTATGGGATTATTACTATGTTTTTGGACAGCTGACCTATTTTTGTATCGCTGACCTATTTTTCTTAACTGTGACCTACTTTTGAACAGCTTTTATCTATTTCTAATGATTGATTTTTATTTATCTCAAAAAATAATTATTTAATGTATATGAAATTTTTGATAAGTCTAATTACAATACATATACGTATTAAAAATTACAGAATATCATATTTATTTATTTAAAATTTTACTAACATATTCTATAAGATTTATGAAATTTTATTGAAATATTTAAAAATCAGCCTGTATCTGTGAACATAAGAAATTTCTTTATAAAATAATTCTCTACGTATAATTTTTCTGCATATATATATATATATATAAATGTTTGTCTATAAGTTTGTCACGTATAACGTTTGTATCGACAAGCAAACACGATTTTTTCGCGGTTTTTTCCACATTTTGATTTTTCATGCAAAATGCACACACTTTTGAGCAAATGCATTATGCATCTCTTAATGTAGACCACATTCCCGATCTTTTACGTTTGTATCGACGAGCGATTTGAAAAAAGAAGTAAGAAAACTTGCGAGTATCGAGAAAAGAGTGAGAAATTAGTTAATGTTGAGAGAGTATATCGAATAATGCATTGTGAGAATTGTATGGTAATTATTATAGTTCGAGAGACATTGCAACGTAATGTACCAGATAATTGCTACTAATTGTAAGTTTATAAAATAATATTACGTATTTATTTGATATGCTTCTTACAAGAAAATACTCTTCCAATAATGTATTCTTTCTCTTAAATTTGTTTATTTACAGGAGTTTTACCCCATCAAAGTCGCAGTTACCCAGGAGGTAGCGGGGGATGTGGTGGTAGTGGACGAAATCTTGGAAGAAATTCATCAGTAAGCTCGCAAAGTTCTCAAGAAGGTGCCTCGTGCCCATCCCCACATCGTGGCTCTTCGCCACAAATTAGAGCATTTGGACCCGATGGACGTTATCATCAACATCACCATCACCATCATCATCCACATTACGATCCATTGCATGCTGCTTCTTCTTATCCACCGAGCAGGAGTTCCAGGTAAAAAAAAACAACCTCCTATTTAGATTTTTAATTATTTTTAATTTAATGTTGTTTCCCCACAATGCTATTAATCAGTAAACAACTTATTTTTTGTATCCCTTAGAATATATAACCGATTTTTACGTTTTATATTTACGATGTCATTTGTGATACATAAAAATTATTTCATATTTTCTTTAAATAAAAATAATTTGTTAACTTTTAAAACCCATTTTGTAATAAAATATATTGAACTAATTAATTAATGGAAAAAATTAAAAATTACATTTGAGTTAGTTTTTAATGTATTAGAAATGGAAGAAAGAAATGTTATGAATTTGAAAGGATCTAAATAAATGATGACAAAGTTCATAATGAAACTTAAAGGAACCATCGTCTCTTATGTTAGTTCTCTTTCGAAGTCGTTTAATTTCACTGATGGACGGTAGATATTCAATCTCGGTTGGTGCATTAGATGTCCAGCAAGATATAATGAGTCGCGTGGGTGTGTCTATTAGACTAGGGCTTGCTGTTAGGACACGAACACGACCAAGCTAGGAAATAACTGCTCAAGCTGGCATTAAACTTTTTGATGGCGATACTTGATAGGAATGATTATTGCCCTATCCAATTTCAGATAGCGTAAAACTCGCTAACCACATTCTATAATTTTACCTGTATCTCTCTCTCTCTCTCTCTATACACCATATAAATATATGTTTAACATCCATTTATACACACATAAATATACACATAAATATACATTTATACATCCATTGCTAAATGAATATATACTATTAGAACTTTGAATAAGTTCTCACCATTTTTTTGACAAAATGAAAGCTTTATTTAACCTTTTAGATACTACGCGCCACTATAGTGGCTTTCGCGGATATCATTTTTCAGAACGACGCGCCACTATAGTGGCTTTTGCGGATATCATTTTTCAGGACCACGCGCCACTATAGTGGCTTTCGTGTATGTCATCTCTCTGAACGGCGCGACATTATAGTGGCTTTCGTGTATGTCATCTCTCTGAACGACGCGACATTATAGTGGCTTTCGAGTATGTCATCTCTCTGAACGACGCGCCACTATAGTGGCTTTCGTGGATGTGATCTTTGAACGTAGGTTTATGTATTGTACCATGTTTCAAAATCTATCATACTCAATTATATTATTAGTTATTAAAGTGGAATGTTATAGTTAAAGTATGTGTAATATATATATATATATATATATCAATTATACGTTATTCACGTCAGACCCTGCCGTCCAGGGAAATAGCCATACGCAGAATTCAGCCGTATCTAAAAGGTTAAAATATAAGGAAAGGTATGGTTCAAAGTTAAGGTGTAAAGTTCAATAAAGGGTTCTAATTGTTCCTCTTGAAACTTTATCGACACGCCAGAACGTTTCTTATCCTCAAGTTGAAAATCATTATTTTTCAAGCGTCGAAAGCAGTCTTTGCATGTCGTATTCGACAGAACATTGTCGTCGTAAGTCTCAATAAGAATTCTGTCTGCTTCAGCTGTAGATTTCTTTAGAATAAAGTAGTGCAATAAAATTCATATGTGACATTTATCTAGCCAAGTCTCTTTTAATATTAGCTTTTAAACTTGACCAAACATGCTTTATAGTATTAAACATTGGACTATATGGAGCTAACCTTAACAAATAATGTCTTTCAAATTCACTTTCGCAAAAAACATCCTCGATAGAAGTATGGCAGGGTTCATTATCAATCACTAATACAACGTTTGATTGATACATACTTCTGGCATTTCTTAGATATTGCCGAACAAAATCCATGGCTTCGGGTTTCTTAAATGTGCACCTTTTCTGATTTCAAGATGAATTGAACCCATACTTCCTATGCAGCCTATTACATGTATGTTTGCTCTTTTACGTCCAGCAGAGATATGAGTACAACGGGTTCCTTTTTTAGACCTTTTCTAAATTGTTTAGTCTCAATTTGAAATTGTTTAAACCCAATTTGAAATTGTTTAATCCCAATTTGAAGTTGAAAAAGTATAGTGTTTTAGCAAACAAAGGGAAAAATGTTTAATTAAAAAATAAAAAGAGTATTTCTTTTAAATATTGTATAACTCAGAACTTGGTTGTTTCAAATCAGATATATACGAATTCGATAAATAAAAATAATAACTTTTCTTTTCTTTTTTAATCTTTTAATTTATTAATTTCTTAAGCAAATAATTGAAATTTCCAATAGATCACCATCACCAGCAAGAACAGCATCGCTTGATGCAAGATGTGGAAGTCCAGGAAGTTATTCCGGAAGTTTACACAGTGGTAACGCTTCCCCATCTCAAAGCTCTCTATCGTCAATGGCAACTGGCGTAAGTTCATCTTGCGGATGTCCTTCGATTAGTGGAATTCAGGGTACGCCAAGGGCAAGTCGTTGTCTTTCACCACTTCTCATTCCTCCTTCGCGTGCTTCCATCAGGTTAGTATAATTCAGAATTCCATCAAATGATCGAAGTAATCTAAATCTAAATGTGTAATATTTGAATTTGATAATAGCGATGGTGGTCCAGCACCACCAGCATCGCCATTAGGCTCACTTCAACCAGATCTTTATCAAAGAAGAGATGGTCCAGTATTTTTAAGTGCACGAAGGTAAGATAATAAATTAATTTTAATTATTAAATATCCCAAACTTTTTTAATTTTTTGCTGTCAGTTGGGTGCAACATCCTGTCAAAATGCTAATTTTACTGGACTATATATAATTATTTTAATTTATTTTATTTTATTTTACGGAATTAAATCCATTAATATAAGAAAGAAAAGAGAATTATAAAAAGTCAGGATATAATACAGAATAAAGATTATAACACACGTTGAAGATCATTTTTTCCAGAGGAAATTGATTGAAAGAAAATATCAAAATATGATAATAATACAGATTTACATATTAAAGCACTCTTTTAAGCCTTATTTTCAACCGTTTTTCAGAGGCGTATTTAATAGGGAAGGAGTAAATGAATCTTTTTGACAAAACTTATATTCATTTATTATATATTCCATTACATGAAGCACACATTTTTTTTTCAAAATGGTGGCCGTACTGACCAATCTTCTGAGACCTTCGCGGCGGGATTTCTAACGTCCTTAATAGTAATCGAAAATCAAAAAAAGTGGTTGAAGTGTATTCATAAAACATGTATCTTCTAGTTATACTAACAAAAAATAAAAAAAATAAAAAAACCGTTAATTGGCACGCATCAGAAAAAAGTCCGATTTTTAGCCTGTTTTTTAGATGGTTTCTGGACTAAAAATAGTAGTTTTAAAAAATTTGTTTGAAATTTTATAGGTAGAACTAGAAACTAATACTAACGAGAAGATATGTGCTAAATTTTATTAAAATCGGTTTAGAACTATTTGAGTTATCTTTCCTGTCAATTTAAAAAAAGTCGTTTCGAGAAAAACGCGTTTAAAGTTTTGACACACAGAAACTATGATTACAGGGTCTTACTAACTATTCAGCGATTGCAGGCCCATACAGTAGTCCTTTTATGTGTTCATAGAACTCGTTATTCTTCCTAAGCTCTTATTGACGTGCTTGACGAGCTTTTTTTGGGGCTTTTTTTTCCCATTCCGATACATACTCAAACGCGCTCGAGCGCAGAGTTAAGGCAGAGCACTTTAACAAGTTATAAATCAAAAAATAATGCAAATTTGATTCTGGCAAATTTGATTCTCTCTTTCTAAAGGCATATTTTTGAGATATTATTCTAACTATTTATGCAAAAAAGGAAAAATCGATTTTTTTTAAATTTTACATGTATCATCCCCATTAAGACAACTAAAGTACCCATATGAGATGTGGTGAAGTTGAATATACAGTAATTCATTTTTTCTTATATTTTTAAATGAAACGTGTTAAGAGGTAAGAAACTGATGATATCAGGACAATTAATAAGACCTTTAGCAATTATATATAACATTAGATGTGTACGCACATAAGCGTGTATTAACGATCGTTATTGTTTATTATAATACATTATTCCTCTGAGATAGATAGAGAGAGAGAGAGAGAAAGAGAGAGAAATACAGAGAGAAGTATACACGTTTATTCCTATAATCCAGAGACTAATTGGATCATCAGGAAATGGTCAATTTATTTAAGCGATATCCAAACAGTGTGGACGATGAAATCACCGATTAAACGGCGTATACGTTGAAGGAATACAATATAACTACTGTAGAAACTGATTATTATTTAATATCCGATGAATATGTACTAACACGCTTGTGGGATATATTCGTTATACAAGAATTATTGCATGAACAAATAGAGATAAGCACTTCATTTCGTAGAACAAAAAATGATATAAAAGAAAAAACAATTACAAATATAATATGTATTTGCTCGTGTATTTGCTCGTGTATTTGTCTTTGTTTTTATTTGTAGAACCGGTAAGAGTCTTGGCAGATTACATCTACGTTTGAAGTATGATTTCGATAGATCCGATCTCCACGTTCACCTAATCGAAGCACACGATCTAGCTGGAAGCGATCAAGGTGGTTTCAATGATCCCTACGTCAAACTAACCCTCAGCCCTGAAGTAGATGCACGCAAAAGGCAAACACCGATTCATAGAAATGATCCTAATCCTTTCTTTGATCAACACTTTAAGTTTCCGGTCGGTTTCGAAGAATTACAGGACAAGACCCTGGTTCTACAGGTTATTAAATTTGATCATTTTTCTTTCATCTAATTTAATATTTCCTTTTTTTCATTTAAAAGAATATCTTTCTATTGTAATTACAGGTATTTGATTACGATCGTTTCTCAAGAAACGATATTGTCGGATCGGTTAAAGTTGCTATGGACAACTTAGAATTACCTTCAACTTCATCTGCCATTGAAGTTTGGGGTGAGATTGAACGCGAGAGAAAACCACCAGAAGAAATTCAAGAAGTTCTTTTATCTCTTTCTTATTTACCAAGCGCCGAAAGATTAACTGTGGTTATACTCAAAGCAAGAAATTTATTCCCCTCACAGGTGATACTTTAATCATTTAAATGTTTTCTTAACGCCATTGTAAGAAAATTAAGAAAATTTAAGTATAAAATTAAGTTCGTGGCAAAATATACCCCCGCAAGCACACAATGTGTTAATACTTTAACTGCCACGCCGAATTCACTTGTTTCATTCAGAACGCCATGACAGTATTTTATGATGCAAGATTTTATAGAAATATGATCTTTTATTTTTGGTGTTCCAATAAAAATTTTTAAATCTTTAATAATGCACTTTTTATTTCAAAGTATATTCTAATTAGCTGTAATTTTTTAAATGCGCCAACTGTAAATTTTCATTCAACTTTTACAATTTAAGTAGTTCAAATCAATGACTACAATGGCGAAAGAAACCGTGGCCGGTTACATATGACCAACATGGCAGTCAAAGTGTTAAGATTTAAATGATTGAAACAATCGAACAAACGAAAATAAACGATAAATTATTCATTAAATTCAATTGGAATAATCGTTGCCCTTGAGAATTAGGCAATATTTAATAAAAATTTTTAATCAAATTAAAAATAAAAATTAAATAAAAATTCTATTTAGGATAAAGAAACATTGGATCCTTTCGTAAAAGTTAGTCTACTTTGCGGCGAGAAAAGGATAAAGAAGAAAAAAAAAACCGCTGTAAGAAAGGCCACTACGAGTCCTGTGTGGAACGAAGCCATGTCCTTCAATGTTCCTTCGAGCTCTCTCGCAACATCCGCGATCGAGGTAACATTTTTATTTTGACAATTAACATAATTTCATAATTATAACTTTTCTTCTTCTTCTTCTATAATTTATTATAATAAAAATAATAATTCAACAAAACCACAGGAAATTCGAGAGAAGATATTGGGTGTACAAATAAGTTTCCACCGTACAACAAAATATGGCTTTATCATTAAATTATGGTTAAAATTGTCTCATGTAAAACGTCATATCGTAAAGTAAGACATCTCTCGACAACATAATCTTGATATATTAGTGATTTTGTATCGATAACAGATATTTTTTTTCGTTCGAAAATGTCGAGTTTTGAGTCGAATAAGCACCATTTGCGGGAACTTTTGATTAAATTATTTCATTTAAAGAAATCTGCATCTGATGAGCATCGATTGCTTGTAGATGCATATGTCGAGGCTTTTTTAAGTTAGAGAAGTTTTCATGAATGGTTTTTATAGTTCAAGAACAGAAACTGTGACGTCGAAGATAAAATACGTAACGGAAGGCTGAAAGTGTACGAATACGCAGAATTAGAAACATTATTGGTTGAAAATTCGTGCCAAACGCAAAAATAAAACTTGCACTTATATTCGGAGTAACTCAGCAAGCAATTTTACATCATTTAAAATCATCAAATGCTTAATTTTTTAATAAGAACGCCGGAAATTTATTTGTACAACTAATACAAGAGACTACCCCGCATACATTTATCCTTTAATATTTATTAACAAATGTAATGTTTTTTTTGTTATTAAAGGTATGCGTCTTAGATTCTAGCAGTGAACTGATCGGAGGAAATGCTATAGTTGGTTCCTGTATAGTTGGACCAGCTTCAGGATCAACAGGAGGATCAGAAAGTAGCCAAAGTCGAGAACATTGGCTTCATATGACTCAATCGCCAAGGAAAACCAGTGCCATGTGGCATACACTTCATTAGTTTTATTTATAACAATGATAATCATTTTTGTTGGATATTTATTAAAAAATTTCTCAACGAAACAAGTATCTTATACGAGAGTCTGATGGATAGAATTCATGATCCCCGAGGAAAAAATTAAAAAAGAATTTAAAAAAAAAAGATAGAAAAAAGAAGAAGAAGAAAAAAAAAGAAAAGAAACTGATTAAGAGAAGAAATTAAATCGACTGATTTCATATTCACTTTAGAAATCGTTTAAGCAATTACCTGAATCAAAATCTAATATTGATGGTAATTGACTGAAAGAGGAACGTGTTTTATCATTCATGTTAGCAAGATTCGATAAGAATCTATGAGGTACCATAATAAATAATTAGATCGACGAAGGAAAAAATATTTATCTCTTCTTATCCATACTCGTCTTATCTATAATAATTTAGATAATCCCTTGCTCACTTTTGTGATAGTCTTAGGGAATATCGTTGATATAAAACATAAAATCTAAGTAGTATTATAATACATGTAAAATTGGAAAAAGAAAGAAAGAAAGAAAGAAAGAAAGAAAGAAAGAAGGGAAGAAAGAAAATGAAAAAAGTAACAAAATGAAAAGAATTCTAAATCAAAGTTATTAGAAAATTGTTATTCTTGCTCTGAATTTTATATTGTATAATATTACTATAACGCTTGTGTATTCTTTTATGTATCAATATATTATATTTTATCATATATATTATTATATATATATTATATTATATACATATATATAATATATAATATATTATAATAATATAATATAAATTATTATAATATATAATATAAATTATTATAATATATTATTATTATATTATATATATATTATATTATATTGAATGTAATTATATTATAGCACATTTTATTAACAACTGTGAAAGTATAATGATCAAGGTTTTTAATATTTTGATTATTTTAATGATGCTTCCGAATTAATACAATGATTCAAATAATTACAATGATTTTATATAACAGTTTATTTATAAATTCAACTCATTATATATTCTTATTAATATATATTTCAATTTATTTTTGAGACATATATATATATATATATATATATATATATATATATTATAATTACGTTATTAAAATACCTTTATAAGGAAAACACAAAAATCCACGTACCATTTTACTACGAACGTAAGTAAATCGTACAAAGTAATGTTTTAAGATAAAAAAAAAAAACGTATTTCAATGTAACGTTTTAGTATTTCTAAACAAAACGTCCGAAAAGAAAGAAAGTCCGATATTACGTTCCATCTCTCTCGCGTGTATTTAATTTAAAAAATAAATAAATAAATAAAAAAGTAAAGGAATTAATGAATAGAAAAATAATAAAAAAAAAACAAAAAAAAATATTGAATAAAATAAAATAAACATAATTAGGAAACTTAATTAACATAATTAGGCCTAAGCCCTAATAAATGTGCAAAAAGTGTGGCCTCTAAAATATATTGACGAAATAACAGAAACAAAAGTGAATGAAAAAATTATCCGAATAAGATAAAATAAATATTTAAAACGAAACAAAACAAAAAAAGAACAAAAAAAAAAATAAAACAGAAAGAATTACGAAAAAAAGAAAAAATCTACACGCACGAAAATGAAACGGCTTGCTCTCGAATTCGATGGCCTAAAAAATTATACGTCTCTCGTGTAAATGTATTTAATTATTATTATTAAATTATATTATCTATTAAACTATTAACTGTTCGCTATAATATTACATATATATTAGGTGTAAAAATAAGTTCTCGCCGTTCTTATTAAAAAATGAGGCATTTAATGACTTTAACCCATATAAAATTGCTTGCTGAGTTACTCCTAATGTAAGTGCAAGTTTTTCTTGCGTTTGACACAAATCTTCAACCAATAATGCTTTCAATTCCGCATATTCGTACACTTTCAGTCTTCCGTTACGTACTTTGTTTTCAACGTCAAAGTCACCGTTTTTGAACTTCAAAATCCATCCATAACAACATCTTTCACTTAAGAAAACCTCGACATATGCTTTTACAAGCAATCGATGCGCATTAGCTGCAAATTTCTTCAAATTACAAAATTTAATCAAAAGTTCCCGCAAATGACGCTTATTTGTCTCCAAACTCGACATTTTCGAACGAAACAAAATATCTAATACTGATACAAAATCATTAATATATCAAGATTATGTTGTCGAGAGATATCCAACCCTACAATATGACATTTTACATCAGACAATTTTAACCATAAGTTAAATATAAAACCATATTTTGTTAGATGGCGGAAACTTATTTGTACACTCATACTATATATTTATTATAGTATGTATTGAATATATTATATACTATAATATATTCTATACCATATAAATATATATATAAATATAAACAAAAAATCGTTATTGTTAATAATCGTATAACTATCGAAGCAAAGCAACATATAATGCATAAACTGTAATGTGTAGCATGAGACTAATTCATATTCATGTCTTCGGGAATAATGATCTAAAGATAATAATTCTATAAAAAAAAATAAAAAAAACAAACAAATAAAATATAAATTACATTTTAATTTAACAATTTCAATTAAATTATTACAATGTGTAATAAAAAGAAAAATTGAAAAAAAATTATTCTAAAGATAACGCATACGTACATCTATCGAAATCCTATTTCGTTGCAAGAATTTTTCCGACCAAATCGTCATATCATAAAAAAAAATAAAAACTATTTTAAAATCTTGAAAAACAGGCGAAGACATTATTATATACATTTTAAAAAGGATTCTTAAGAGATCGCCATTTTATTAAAAAATCATTCAATCTTTTTTTAAGGGGCACACCTAGTGTGACCGCCTAAAAAAAAAGCTGATTTTTGGGAATTTTTTTTAAAGAAAATTACTACATGAAATGTTTTAAAATTTAGAGGATATATTTATACGTAAATAATGAATATACAGTGAAATTTTCAAATGAAAATATTTTATTTTCAGCGAGTTATTCGCTATCTCTCAAATCACTAAAAAAAAAAGGTCCTCCACTGCTGCAGTGATAGCGACCTTCACAGTGTTTCAAATCAAAAAAACCGAAAAGTTTATTAAACTATAAAGTATTGCCCGTATGTAAATTGTTTTTCCAAAAAAAATAATTGAAATTTAACAAAATAGCAAAGTTTTGAATAAAAATGTCAAATTTTGCTCGAAAATTGGATGATTTTTGGCCAGCTAAAATGACACTTTTCATACAATCGAAAAACTGGAGGGTCATTGTACAGAGAAACATATACAAAATAAGCAGAGAAAAAAATCAAAGCGATCGGATGATTTGTCTTCGAGTTACAACTTCAGCAAATTAGAAAAATGTAGTTTCGAGAAAAACCGCGTTTAAAGTTGTAGTTACAGATTTCATTTTCAATGAGCTGTAACTCAAAAACTATTTGAGATATGCATTTGAAATTTTAGTATGTTATTTTTAAAGGTATAGACTATCGAAATATGTAAAAAAAAATCGTTTTCAAAATTTCACATTAAGTGTGCCCCTTAATCTTTTGACTGAAAAAAAAAAAAGTATATAAAAAATATATCACGGCAGCAACGTAAAAAAACACTATAAAGTAATGGGAAAAAAATTGAAGAAAATTGAAAAAAAAAAAAAAACAGATGAAGAAGAAGAAGAAGAAGAAGAATATAAAAATTAAATACTATAATTGTAATCGTTATCCCATATAAAGAAATAAGTATAACATATATAAATTTAATATTAATACATATATATATAAGTACAATTATTATATAACGCAAAAATTGTCAAATCAAATATGAATTTCGAGGAAAGAAGAAAGAAAGGAAATGATGCAATGAAAGAATAATAAAAATGCAAAAAATAAAGAGAAGAGGATTAAAAGAGAATTATTAAAAAATTAAGGATACTTTATCGTTGAAAAATAATCGGTCCGAATCGTACGCTTAAACTTATACTTACACAGTATTTCTATGGTTCTACGTACTTACTTACATATAGCAAGAGGTATACTGTTTGTATTAAATTTATATATATATACATATATATGTATATATGTATACACGCATACAAAAAAGCGTGTATATGCATATACTTGAGATATATGTATATATGTTTACCGCCGTATGAACAATCATCCCGGGTGTCTACCGAAATACTCTCTCTCTCTCTCTCTCTCTCTCTCTTTCTCTCTAAACACCTTAATCATTTTGTGTTAAGTACATATTAACACTAGGTTTACGGGACCCGTCAATTTGACAGATTTCAAAATTCAAAAAGAAATTCCGAAAAAACCATAGCATTAATTGTTACCAATTTGTTATGTAAAATCATTATTTCATCTAAAGAATTTATTTACACAATTTTTTTTTTCCTAAGCCTTCCCATTTTTGAAATATGTACGTAGTATACCTATCTCTACGAAACCCGTCAAATTGACGGGTACCCAAATTCATAAATAATCCTTATATATTTCTTTGGTTCGTAAAATTATTACTCCAGTAATAAATATTAGAATAAAAGAAAAATCTCTACTGAGATAATACGATGCTGATACCTTTGTTTCCTTGAATGCGTTATCTCAATCGCGCCCCGAAAAGGGTAGCTGCAGCGGATTATGTTGCCTGAATGTTTATTTTCGTAATCTACGAAACTACGTATCGCCGAAACCTTTAGAACAAGGAACTGTAATAACTTAAAAAAAAATATTGACTTATTAATATATTATTTTTACGCAAAGCCTTATATTGTCAAACTCAGATTTAGTTTAAATAAATTAATAATAAATTTTTTTTAAAGCAAATACGTATTTTCATCCACCCGTCAATTTGACGGATGCTCGTAGAGATAGGTATATAAGAAACTCCCGTAAACCTAGTGTTAAATATGTATATACACACAATACATATAAAATAAAACATTATATCAACCCTTATCGGTTGACGACTTTTTTGGCCAGTTGAGGTAACAGGACAAAACGATTTTTAGAAATGTGTTTAAAGACTTACATAATATAATAAAATGATCTCACATATAAATTATCTTATAAAAACGTTATATTTCAAAGGTTTATCTATAGTTACATCTTTAACATTATATCCTTACAAAAATTACGCTACACGCCCACTACTTTATCATCATCTTCATCACTTTTGTAATCTTGTAAAATCTAACATAAACACAAACTTACACCTCTTACTCGATATTCGTCTTGCCGAACGAAACGCCGTGGCGACCGAAAGTCTCCTCTCGACCGATAAGGGTTAATATTATTTAAATGATATGTTTACTAAACGTTCAACTTTTACGTCGTAAATTAAGTAAGAATAAACAAAAATCACACTTCACTTCCGACATTTGTTTATTTATATATATATATAAACTAATAAATTCCTCTATACAAATATATTATACTTGATATCATTTGCAGGAATTTTGCAACATACTTGAAAAAAAGAAAAATTTAGAAAGAAAGTTTTAGTAATTTCTAAATCGATAGACACCCTTGTTGGTCGGACCTGAATTTGCCTTGAATTGTATAGTGAAAAAATACCGTCAGCATGTTTATTGTATATGTCAAAAATATTCTATCAAAATATGAAACTGCTTTTTATTCTGTCGATTATGGGTATAAAAAAAAAAAATGATAAACCAAAAAAAAAAAACGAAATGAATTGTATTTTAAACTTCTTCGATATTGTAACACTACCTGCAAATATTACAAGGGATAAAGAGAATAATTGAAAATGGAGAAAAAAAAAACAAAAAAAAAAAGAACAGAAAAGAGAAAGGGGAGATAACATTCTCCACAACTGGCTTTGTGGATTATTTCTTACGAATAATATCTAATCATCTTGGTACGCGTATACTAATGTATCTTACATGTAATGTGTAATCTATATTTTTCTTGTAATGTATCCTTATCGTCATTTTATTCGGAATAAAAAATAAATTATTTACATGGTAATAATTAATATATGATATTTATCGACGAAGGGGCATGCATCTTTTCACTGATACATCTTAATTAAAGTAAAAAAAAAAAAGAAAGAAAGAAAAAGAAAAGGTATAGAGAATTAATTTGTTTAATTATAATTATAATAATAATAATAATAATAATAATAATAATAATAATAATAATAATAATAATAAACTAAACAATCAATTTGTGCTCTTTGATATCACATAAATTATTAAAACTTTGTAACTATTTAAATGAAATATCATTTAGAATAACATTCGAACTTATAATATCATAATATACTAATTAATTTACGAAAGGCTATACCAATGAAAATAGGAATTCAATTACCAAATAATATTATATTTTACCTGAACAAAAAATATATTTACTATATTTATTAAGCGTCATAACGTTAATATGAAAAACTATTATAGAGAAATATCTTTGAAATTATATATATGTGGATGTATGCATATACGTTTACATGCATAGTTTAATATTATTTCAATTTTAAATAACTATAATAACAGTACAATTAAAAACTATTATATTTGATCAGATGTATTATTATTATTTGTGTTTTATCTATTGTAAGTTGAAATAATTTCAAGTAGTAAAAGTATTGATGTTTTTAACTAAATTATCAGTTTCAGCTATTTCAACGAAATCTTTTACTCCCTTAGGTCGAACAGCAAGACATATGCTTGCTCCATTTTCATGCCACTTTGCTTTAAGTAACACGCTAGATCCTTTTGCTATGACACGAAAAATTTATCAATCAGTAAATAGATTTATATGATTCAATTAATTAGTAATTAAGAAAATATTAACATACCAATTTGTCCTCGTTCATGAGCAGCAGCTAATTGATTAACCACACGTCTTTCAACTTCATACTTAATCGAACGTGCACCATAATGAGAATCATATCCATCAGCTAAAACTGATAACACATCTCTCTCCCACTTTAATTCGATCATGTGTTTTTCATGAGCACGTACAGCCCATGTTTCTAATTCTCGTGCTACTAATTTTAATAATTCTATTCTTGAAAATGGCAAGAAATAAACTATTTCATTTATTCTACCCAAAAATTCGTCCCTTCGAAAATAAGCTTTCAATATAGGACGTACCTAAGAAAATAATCATTGTTTAATTAGAAATAAAATTATTTCATAAATTTTCTTTCATAATTGAAACATTAAAATTAATTGCATTACCACTTCATCTTTAAAGTTACGTGATATCTCAATACGTTCAGGTTCTTGATCTTCGTTAGAAGCCTTATCAAGTCTTTGAGATAATAAACGATCTGCTTCTTCACGAAGCTGTATAGCATACTCCGCAATCTCTTCGCTTGCTAAATTCGATGTCATTACAAAAATTGCGTCTTTGCATTCAATAGTTTTTCCTTTACCGTCGGTTAATCTTCCCTATTAAATTAAATATTAATTATATAAAGTAATATTTAATATCTAATTAAATCGAAATATAATTAATTAGAAATATATATTTATCAACTAATATACCTCATCAAATAATTGTAACAATACTGTTAATACATCGGGATGTGCTTTATCAACTTCATCAAACAATACAACGGCATTAGGAGATTTTTTTAATAACTTTGTTAACTGACCACCATTTTCATGTCCTACATATCTAGAAAATAAAATACGACATCAAAATTAAATATGAAAATCATGTACACAGATTAAAAAATAATACAAATATACCCTGGTGGTGCGCCAATTAATTTAGCAACTTCGTGTTTTTCTTGGTACTCGGACATATCCAAACGAATAAAACCATCCTTTTTATTTTTATGAATGTATCCTGCTAATTGTTTAGCTAACTCAGTTTTTCCAATTCCAGATGAACCAAGGAATAAGAATACCAATGGATGTTCCTCGTCTACCCAACCATTTTCTTTTCTCCTAATAGCTTAATATAATTGTATGTATTTTAAACATATTTATGAAATATTGTATATGAATTAAATAATTAGATTCAACACTTACTAGAGGCAACGATAGAAATTGGTCCTTCCTGTCCGACGATTTGTTGTTTAAGACGTTGTTCCAATGGAAATCTACGTCGTTCTTCAGCTTCCTAAAATTAATGATCCATAAATTATGGATAGAATTTCAAAAATTCTCACAAGAAAAGAAATATCGAGTTATATAGAATACTTGTGATTATTTTTATTTAGAGTTATACATACTTTTTCTTTAGAAATTTCATCAAACATTGAAGCATAGTTGGTTAGCATTTCTGTAATGTCTCCTTCTTTCGTATACTCTACTGGTCTATGTCCTGCATCGTTTTCGATTGTAGGATTTGCTCCTGCATCTAATAACACTTTAATGCAGCTTCTAGAGTTAGCTAGAACAGCATAATGTAATGCTGTGAAACCATGAAACGTAGCTTTACTGTTCAATCCATCAAAGAATTCGTCTGACCTTATCTGAAGTACTAAAGATTATTTTGAAGACATTAAAAATACAATTTATTCTTCGTTTTTATCACAATTACTAATAATTCATTTTATTGAAAATACCTTCTATAGTATG
The DNA here is from genome assembly GCA_023678845.1 of Mischocyttarus mexicanus. Classification (NCBI taxonomy): domain Eukaryota; kingdom Metazoa; phylum Arthropoda; class Insecta; order Hymenoptera; family Vespidae; genus Mischocyttarus; species Mischocyttarus mexicanus. The sequence continues at coordinate 322,186 of JACGTP010000059.1, read as the reverse complement.
GAAGCCTTTTTGCATAGCAGTTTTATATACATTAATAAAATTATCTCCTGCATTTAAATCAGCACCATTTTCTATCAAAAATTTAACTGCGTCTACCTTTCCATTCATCGCTGCTGCCTGTAAAGCGGTCCAGCCCATGTGGTGCCTTGCATTTACATCGATACCATCTGATAATGCCTTTTAAATAAAATATGATTAAGTAGTTTCGCTTATATAGCTTGCACGTAATCAAAAATTCATTTACATACTCTTTTGAGTTCTGGTACATTGCCGTATTGTGCAGCACGAAAGAAACGCTTTTCTACACATACAAATAGTATATAATATTAGAAAAAGAAATAATATTGAATTGGATATGTATTATATAGATATATAAGTATCATTTAATATTTTACCTGTAGTAAAATCTTGAACGTTACAGAAGGCTGTAACGATGCCAATACTGCTTAATATGAATCCTAAAGATTTAGATCGATTTTCATCACTATCATTCTCTCCTATTATCCATGAATTCCTTAAATGTTCAAAAACTAATGGACTAGACTTGATAAAGAATTCACTCATCAATTTACATAATGGATAAGCTTGTTTTTTTTTGGATGTAGCTTAACTGTCCATAACCTTTACCAAACTGACTGAAAATATTTCTGATTCTACCATTTTTTCCAAGTTTCACATAATTTGATATTAATTTCGTATGTCTAGAACTCTTTGTGATGAAATATTTCATATTAGACCACCGCGACATTTTTTAAGCATTAATTTTTTTTTTTTAAGTTCTACATACACTATTTTTTTTGCAAAATATGCATTGTAATATTCACTGTTATTTCGTATTCATTCGAAACGGTTGATGAACTCGTTTTCAAACAATATCATAATTGGTTATCTTGTAATTAATGTTTATGTTTTCGCATACACATTAAAAAAGATCACACATCACACATACTTTTATCAAACATATTAATACATAGATATGATCTAGGTATATACATAGTTCATAAGAAAAGTCACGTGTTTTTCAATGATATAATATATAATGATAAATAAATTTTTATAAAAATTACAAAGACAATTTATATCATTAGAATTATCAAAAATAAATAATATCAATTTATTGCATAATATTAAACGAAAATTTGATAGACCCAATCGTATGATCTTGAAATGTAAAAATTAAGTCTTTTAGAAATAAAAATCGAATAATTATCTAAAATAATAATAACATCGTAAATTTTAAAATAAAAGAGAATCTAATAATACGTATAATCATTATTGAGAAACGTTTGAAGTACGAAGAAATAACAATAATTTGAAGAAATTATTTAACGATGCAGTCTGTTTGTCCTAGCCAATAATATTAAGCTAATGCGGTGACGTAAAATTTAAATATTGTCTCTTTTAAAAAATGAAGATTATTGAAATAATTTTGACAAATTTAGATCATATTCGATCGTCATTAAAAAATCATGAAAATGTATACGCGGTATGTTCTTTTAAAAAAAAATAAAAATTTTTTTTACTAAATTTCAAGGATTCGATTAATTCCGATAGTTCGAGAAAACAAGCGTGCAACGGTATGTATGTACGTAGTTTGTTATAGCGGAAAAGCATTATGGTCGAAGAATATTCCAGAATATTCCAGAAGAAACTATCGACCAATCAGAAAGCTTCTAACTAGCGCCATGATGTTTTAGCGGGCAATAGCGGAAGGTTCTATATCGATAGAGTCATGGTCGGAAGAATCCTCTCAGTTTATCGTATGCAACCGGAGCGAACGGAAGGATTTTTTCGCGAAAGTTGTGTTTCTTTATCAACGGAATTAAAGACTCTGAAATTTTCATCTAACGATCTTATCTGATTCACGTTTCCATCTTTCTCTATCTAAATTATCAATTATCGTGAATAGACGAGTGATTAGAAATATCTAGAATATATTCTATAGCAATTTGTGTTATACAAGTGTCATTAGGAAGAACATCGTAACAAAAATCAAAGAAATCAGCCATGGCTGCTATGTCCGTGATCGGGATCGACTTCGGAAATGAGAGCTGTTATGTCGCCGTAGCAAGAGCCGGAGGTATCGAGACTATAGCTAATGATTATAGTCTTCGTAACACACCGTAAGTTTTGCCATTCTTATCCAAAAATTCTGTCATTTTCTTTTTCATTATTCTCTCTCTCTCTCACTCTCTCTCTCTCTCTCTCTTTCCTTCCCATTCTCTTCCTTCCTCTCTCTCTCTCTCTCTCTCCCTCCCTCACTCACTCCTCTCTCTCTCTTGTTCCTTCTTTTTCCTTTTTTTTTCTTTCTTTCTCCCTTTCTTCCTTTCTCTCTCTTTCTCTTCGTTGAAAGAACCGCTGGACTGCGAACATGCCGGTACTCTTTTAATTCGTCGATTTTTTTATCTTTCTATAATCTTAAAAATATCTTCAAGATATTTTCTTTCATCTAATCGTTGAGGAAAAAAAAAAAAGATCCATGATTGCTCCGTCATCTAATACCAAAAATGGTCAAACGTTGAATTAAGGTTTTTGATCGATGCCTCCAATTCGCCTAACGATTTTATTCTCTTTTATGGTTTTAATAGAAATCCTCTATAATAATTGCCCTTTTTTTTTTTCATTTTATCCAATTATTTTTACTAAACATTAATATTTTTTTACTTTTAATCTTCGATTTATTGATTATCCGATACGATGTTCTTGCATCGTAACGATCAACTTGTATTCATTTTTTATTTAAATAGAAAAGAAAAAAAAAAGTAAAAGCATTACTTCAAATTTTTATTTTCATTTTTCACGTGTCTTTTGAAATCTAAAATTATAAATGATCGAAATAATCATTACAATTATCATTACATTTTATCGGTATATTATTGGTATTTAATGCAATGGTAACACACACGTATAATATAATGAAATAAATTTTATGAGAAAAAATGTCTATGCTATGTAGGAAAAAACGTTGATTACTTCTTGAATAGCATGTTTTTTTTGCAGTGCTTATTATGATTATCACATACATCATACTATTCATTTTCTAGAAGAAACATTATTGATCCGGTGATAGAAAGAATTCTTTAAAATATAAACCAGAATTGAATTTAATTAGTCGAGTAATTATTATTTAAAAAATTGATCCAACACTTTTTTACATTTAAATCTATTATTTTTTTTTTTAAATCTTTAATAATTCTTTTTGTTTTCCTTTTAAACTCTCAGATCATGCGTAGCATTCAGTGGAAAAAATCGTGTGCTTGGCGTAGCTGCAAAAAATCAAATGGTAACCAACATGAAGAATACCATTTATGGATTCAAGAGGCTTTTAGGTAGAGAGTATTCAGATCCTCAAGTACAACGTGAACTTAAATGTTTATCATTTAAAACCTCTCCCCAAAAGGATGGTCGTATTGGGATACATGTAAGTAAAGATTGTGAAAAATAAATTCCATTCATTCATCCATTTATTCCAATAAATTATTATTTCACATTGTTACAGTGTAATTGTAAAGTTTAATAATTATCCTACTAAAGTCTATTTGATAGCTCTTAGCAATGAAGAATGAGATTTAATAGGAACTTTGCCAAGAATTCAATAGTTTATGAAGACTAATATTTTATTTATATCATTTTAAACATATATTTATGTACGATGAATCAGTATTTTCTATATAAAGAATTTAATATATAAATATAAATATTTTCAATAAAATTTCTTCTCAAATGTTTGCTTATAGATATTTTGTTATATTGCGTTATTTACAGGTACAATATTTAGGAGAAGAACATATTTTTTCACCAGAACAAATAACAGCAATGTTATTCACAAAATTGAAAAGCACTTCTGAAACGGCACTTCAGACAGCAGTTAATGACTGTGTCATATCTGTACCATCATATTATACACAAGCTGAAAGGCAAGCTTTGCTTGATGCTGCACGTATTGCAGGCCTAAATGTTTTAAGATTGTTTAACGAAACAACTGCCACTGCTTTAACTTATGGTATTTACAAACAAGATTTACCAGCTCTCGAAGCAGCACCAAGAAATGTAGTATTCGTCGATTGCGGCTATGCTAGTTTACAAGTGTGTATTTGCGCTTTTCATAAAGGAAAACTCAAGGTTTGTATTGTAATATTTCTTATTTGTTCATGCAATAAATTAACAAGTTACTTTTAAAGCTAACAGTGTATTTATATATATATATATATTTTTTTTTATACAGATGTTAGCTAGTGCAGCTGATAGTAATCTGGGCGGTAGAGATATTGATACTATTTTAGCGGAACAATTTTGTAAAGATTTTCAATCTCGATATCGCATAGATCCGCACACAAATCCACGAGCGTACTTAAGGTTACTTGCAGAAGTAGAAAAATTGAAGAAACAAATGTCGGCCAATTCTACTACTCTTCCGCTTAACATCGAATGTTTTATGGAAGAAAAAGACGTTCATGGCGAGATGAAGCGAGCGGATATGGAAGCTATGTGCGCTCATTTATTCAAACGTGTTGAATCAACTCTTAGGCAATGTTTAGCAGATTCGAGTAAATATTTTCTATTATATATTTCAAACAATATTAATTTTTTCTTCTAAATAAATAATGCAACATACAATCATTAATATTTTATTGTAGAATTATCGCTAGAAGAAATACATTCAGTAGAGATAGCTGGTGGATCTAGTCGTGTTCCTGCGTTAAAACGTGCAGTCGAAGAAGTATTTGGTCGACCGATATCAACAACATTAAACCAAGATGAGGCTGTTGCTCGTGGTTGTGCATTACAATGTGCAATGCTTAGCCCTGCTGTTAGGGTTAGAGATTTTTCAGTTACTGACATACAACCATATCCATTGAAGTTTACATGGGATCCTACTCAAGGAGAAGAAGGGTGAATAATCCTAATTACATAATGAATACTTGAAAATAAATATAATTATAAATAGTTAAATTTATTATATTATGCATTAAATAGGGAAATGGAAGTGTTTGGATATAATCATCCTATCCCATTTTCAAAGATGCTAACATTCTATCGTTCGAATCCGTTTAAGCTAACTGCTAGTTACAGTATACCTCCATCATCATATCCTTCAACATTTGTTGGTATGGATTTATTTGATGAAAAATTTAATAATTAAAACAAAGAAAAAGTGTTTTCATTTCTTTCTATCATTCTTCTTAGGCGTTTTTTCCATTAAAAATGTTAAGCCAACACAAGAAGGCGAGGTATCGAAAGTTAAGGTAAAAGTGAGGATAAATCTCAATGGCATTTTGACCGTTGCGTCTGCATCTCTTGTGGAGAAACGTGAGCCAACGCAGCAGGAAAAAGAAGAAGAGGAAAAACTACTGCAACAACAGCAACAGCAACAAAATAATATGGATGTTGAACAAGATAAGAAAGATAAATCTGATCAAGAAGCACAAGCAAACGAACCACCAGCACCTGAGGTATTTATGTTTATAATTTGAATGATTTGTTTTTCTTTTATTGAATTATATCAAATATAATAATAATAATAATATTGGAATTATATAGCAATGATGTAATCATATAATATTTGTTCATTCGGGATTATTAGCAGGGTGCGAAAAATCACATTCAGTAACTAAACTATAAATATCTTCAGATGCATGATTACGTGAGTTTGTTGTGGTTTAGGTGAGCATGGATAAGACTCGAAGGAACTCAGATGCTGATGATGACGGAAGAGGTGTTAGGGGTTCTGCCCCTTCCTGCTCCTCGAAGATTCTCTCTTGGTTCAGATCGGTACGCGACACACTACCTCTACTTGGACCCATACGCATAGATTTTTTCAATGATTATTATGCTGATTTTATTTCTTACATTTGCTTCAGTTAGGCCACTATGTCGTTGTATCATTGTACAGGTCGTGACTATCCTTTTATTCATAAATATCAACGACATTGACTTTATTCTATATTATTAGATTCTTTAAATAAAATCCATTGTTTGTATTTTAAAACGCGATTTGGTTTATCATTTTGAAGTACAACGATGAGAAAAGTTTTTGCACGTATTTTTTTACCTGAAAAATACTTTCTTTCAATTTCTTCAATACTTGAAACAAATCTTATACTTTTTCATATTTGCTATGCAACAAAATATCGTCGTCGATGTCATCTTTCCATGTTGTACACGTGTAGTTGAATACGTCGACAAATTTAGATATCACCTTCGAATCAGTCGCACTAAGTCCATGTATATCTTTCCATGTTGTGTATATATTTAACGAGTATTAGGATAGAGCTATATATATATATATATATATATTTATTATTTATTATTACGACAAAAAGCACACTTGCATGAAAAATCAGATGCATATTAAAATCCTAAAGCTCTGTGTCGATTTCTTCTGCAATCTCGACCACTTAAGGATTATTTCTGGTAGCTATATCTCCATTCTTTAGTCGGCATGGAGTATTACTAAAAATGTTTTAATAATTCCAGATTTATATATATTAAAAGTAAGAGTATAGTGCATATGGGTCCAAGATACAGCTGTGTCATGCCGTGCTGTCTGTTTTTGCTCTGCTATTCTTTAAACTGGGTCGCAGAAGGAAAAGGGACAGTGATCTCTCTTCATATAACTGCCATCTTGTAGTTCTGTGAATTATTATTATTAGTCGTAAAGGCAAGCAATGCGGATTCAGTTTTCTATTCATACTAGTCATTCGTGTAATAATTATATCATATATTTCTAAGAGGAATACATTTTTTAACATATTCTTATTGAAATTATTTCACAAAAAAAAAATGAAACGGTATGAATTTTAAACTGTACGCATAAAAACTTGTCCTTGTGTTAATCTTTAACAATTATCAACACCTGATTTCCAACTCGAATCCTCTTATCCTTGCCTAAGCTTTATTTATATATATATATTATATATATATACATATACTTTCTACCTTGTTATGTTTTGTTCCTTTACTATAAGCGTAATATACTAATGAGTCAGAATCTAAAAAAAGAACAAAAAACAAGTTACAAGAAAGCAATGTAGTATAGCGAAGGTAAGTCGGAAGAAAATAAAAGAAGAATTCTACATTTAAAAAGAAATTGAGCTTTCTTGTAAATGTTTTTCTAATATGACTACTAAATAAATACTGTTGTGACTTATTCTTTATCTATTGTAGGTGTAAATATATAAATATATATAAAAGATAAAGAAACATCACTATTGTACAATTAATAGAAAATGTAATGTTTCAGGGTGAAGATAAAGGAGAAGATGCCAAAGGCAAGAAAAAAGTTCCTGTACGGACAATTGAATTACCAGTCGAGGCAAATATCAATGGACTCTCTCAAAGAGAGTTAGACATAGCCTTAGAAAAAGAGGTATTATTATTTTTCTCTTTTAAAATAGATGAAAATCTTTGCCGTAGTATTTATTTATTACATTGTATAGATCCTTAGATTTTTTGTATTAAATCTTATATTTCGAAATTTTCAAATTTGTATGTATATTTTTTTCATTTTTTAAATAATATTATAGTGTAAAATGATAGCTGAAGATAGACAGGAGAACGAACGTATTGATGCACGTAATGCGTTAGAAGAATACGTTTATGATTTACGTTCTAAACTGACTGACGATTTTCAATTGGCTACATTCGTTACGGAAAATGACAGAGATTCACTTTGCCGTACATTAGATGAAACTGAAATTTGGCTTTACGAGGAAGGAGAGGATTGTCAGCGACAAGTTTATATGGATCGTCTAACACGCTTGAAGGTAAATGATAATATATACGATTATAAAAATATAGATAATTTATTAATAATTGATAATTACCAATTGAATAGGCACAAGGTGAGCCAATAAAAGATAGGAGACGAGAATTTGAGGGAAGAGGTCATGCATTAGAGGAACTAGCAAGTGGATTACAGCTTGCTAGAAAAGGAATAGATAACATTAAGGCTTCCTTTGGAAAAGACGATAAGTATTCTCACCTAACGGATGATGAGATTAAAAAAGTTGAGAAGATAGTGCAAGAAAAATGGGCTTGGTTAGAAGAGAAACGTGTAATACTTTCAAGTACTCCACGTACGCAACCACCACCAACAACAATATCTCAAATACGTTCGGAGAAACAGGTATGTATTTTTTATATATTTAATTGTATGTTATAAATTATTTGGAGATATTAATGTAAATGCATATTTATATATTGATATTTTTATTATCTATTATTATATAGGCATTAGATAGCGTTGTATTGCCAGTTTTGAATAAACCTAAACCTAAGGTAGAACCTCCTAAAGAGGACAAACCAAAGGACAAAACTGCCAATGATCAAAAGAGTTCTAATCAGAATAGTCAGGGTGATTCTCATATGCAAAATAATCAACCACAAACTGAAGATGATAAGATGGATATTGAGTAACAGTCGTCTCGATTTATGTTTTTTTAATATTATCAAATTTACCAAGGATTGAGAAATGGTGAATATTTCATTATGAAATTATCTTCATCATTGTCACACAAGCGCCTGAATATGAATTAGTTAGACAGCACACGTTGTTTTTCTATTTCTCTCTCATTCTGACTGTCTGTCGTCTGTCTGTCTATCTCTCTCTATTTTTTTTTATTTCCCTTTAATTATTACCAATCTGATAAACTTTCTAGTTCGTTGAGCGATTGTTTGTTATTTGAAAATAAGTGTCTTGGAATTACAAAAGAAATATAAAGTACACACACATACAATGAGATAACTTTAGTAATTAGATAATGAATTTATTCGTACTATCATGCCATTCATAATATATAGCACACCTATATAAATGTAATTTATGTGTATACAGGGTGTCATTTGAATTATTAAAAATAATACAAGTTAATTCATTGCTTATCTTGTATGGATTCGATTCGAAGAAATAGAATTTTATCCTGTACACATGTATCATCCTTTTCGTACATATTGTGACACAATATATTTAAAACAAATTTATGAGAGATTTGTTATATGATTAATAAATTTCCAAGACACAATTTAATGAAAGAAAATTTCTATGTCAGTAAGATATAATCTAAAAAAAAAAAGAAATACTTCTCCTAAGTATTCTCTAAAATGCCAGTGAAAATGTTTAGTACTAAGTTATATTTAAAAATGAGAACTAAAGTAAAATTGTGAAGTAGTAGAAAACATCGCTGGCGATCTTATGTATTTAAAAATAACACATATTGTTCATTCCATCGTTTTCGAAAGCGGACAGTTAAAAGAAAAATTTACTGTCAAAAAAATTTATGTTGCATTTATGATACTTAAATAAATTAATGTTTCCTCACTTATTAAGTTCACCAAGCCTGCTAATAGTAGTCACATTGAGTAAGTATTAGGCAGCTGTAGTTTTTTTTTTTAAAAGCTACTATCTTTCTTAAGAAAAAAAAAAAAAAAAAACGCAAAGAAGTACATTGAGGAAAAGGACTGTTATTATTTTCATTAATTTTCATAATGAAAATTTAGCTTTCAATGCCGAAATAGTAAATTTCTAGTTCCTAGTTAATTAGGTATACTTGTAATTTTACATAGTGACAATGTGTATATAATTAATAAGCTTTGGTACATCTCAGCCATTCTAATTTTCATTATTATTGAGTTTAACGTATATGTAATATCTCGATTTCTGGTCACAACGAGGCATGCAACATGTTTGTTTTATTTTTATTTAAATTTATAATAATGATGCCTTCACGTAATTACCATATATTGATTATAATAACACTACTATTATTTATGCTTGATTTAAATAAAGAACAAAATCAAATAAGAATATACAGGTATTTATTGTCGATATATTATATTCAATAATAATAATAATAATAATAATAATAATAATATAATTTTTTGTTCATTTTTGTAACACACGTTAGACATGAATGGAAAATTTATTAAAATTAAGCATTAAGTCATCTACTTCCAATAGCTATATCAATATAAAAAAATATATAACAGAATTTCAAATTCGATAGGAATGTTTATATAATCCATTTTCAACTTGTTTATCATTCAAATGATATTAATTTTTGCTACATCATGCAACACATCTTACGTATCTTATATGAGTAAAATATTTTAAATATTAAATATCATCAAAGCTTATGTAAGTTATATATTACAATTATACATTGAAACCACATTTTATTTTTTTTCTTTCAATAATGTCTTGATGACTGTGATTAAATGTAGATGAAAATTATGAAAGTGTACTAAACTGGCACGTGTGGACTAATAAAATAAATTAATCTTTCTTGACTTCTGTCTTGGACCGTTCATCAAAATATGCTCTGTATATAAATGCTGCCAATGCGATATGCAAGACAACGATTGCAACTCCTGCTGAGTATACATTACTCGATATGCTATTTTTCCCCAATAATCCTGTAAACGCATGGAAAATGTAAAAGAAAATAATGTTTAATCGGTAAATAATTGTTAATGCGGAGAATAAGAATATATGAAAATTATTTCATTATTACCATCGAATATAAAGATTTTGCTCATAAAAAATGATAGCACAGGAAAGGCTATTATTATCAAACAGTGAAACAATACTGTTTTAAAAACTTGCAATTCTGGTAATTCCTAAAACAGATAAATATTGATCAATCGTGTCAAATTTTTCTAATATTATTATCAAGACTTTTCTACCATGATACTTACTTTTGTATTCGACATGGTATAAATAATATATTTGTAATATAACTTGCAAAAAAGTATAAATGAAAAGGTTAAATAAAAGCACTTTAATATATATATATTTTATATTAACTAAAACATAGAATTAAATAATACTGCATTTAAATACATAACCGTAAATAGTAAACAATCAAATGGATATTGATTAAATGTGAAAAAATAATTATTAACTTTATATATTATATTTTTTTTGTAAATTATTTACAATTAAACATGAAAAAACCGGCTTAACAATAAACTGCAAAACAGCTAGCTGTATTCATGCTACAGTGCTTTTAGTATTAGGGTTATCACGTGCATACAGTTTTGCCAACATTGTGAACGGTGTAGCGTCAAATTTAAATATTCAATACAATAAATAATTTCAATTTATATAATCGCAACGCAAATAAAGTAATAATAAATAAATTATTGCAAATGTACATAATTAATTAAATTTTATGTAATTCTAGTATAAGACAAAGTGAATTATCTACCATTTTTCTTGTCTTTGACATAAATTTTAGTCTATAAACAGAAAAAAATAACATTTTATTAATTTTAAAATATATAAACAATTATTGTTATTAATTTAATTATTTAAATATGATTATATATAAAATATTTTATTTCGATCGAATAATCGATATATATGAATTGTTATATCGATATCTCGACTTTATGAGAAACCAATCGTGATTGGTCTATTGTGCGTAATGCGCCAAAGACAAAAATGGCGGTGAATGTACGAATCGCAAAGAATTCTTGTTAACATTTTATAAATAATTTTGTATTTTATTGATGTCTGGAATACTTTAATTTAAATATGTATTACAAAACGAAACTTCTAGTACCAAAATAAATATCAGAAGTATATAATGCAACATATGTAAGTACGATAAATGTAAAAAATGTATTGAGGTTAATCGAAAACGCGCGTAACGAGCTACGTTCCTGATTTAACGATAACTATTGCGTTAAACTAGTTAAATGATCCTTTATTGCGTTCGGAATCTTGATTGAATCACTGATTACAGTGCATTCTAAAAATAGAATAGCAGTCTTAGAATGAAGTAATATTACAACTTAAGATTATAAAACATCGACATAGTTTTTTTTTTTCAAATATAAATATTTTCGATAACCAAAATAGATCTTCGGCAATTTTAATATATGTAAATGTGTGTATATATATAGCAAAACATTTCTCAACTAGAAATTAGAATATTCATTACAGAATGGTTTACATTTTAACAGAATTTCTATGATTTACTTTTAATATATATTATATTTATATATTTGATAATTATAATTGCAACAATTTGAATTTGAATTCTAACTTCATTTGTTAAATAAATTTACAGCTATCTCTATGTGAAAAATAATCAATGAGGGCAAGTTCACACAACATCCACCGGCAGGTGCGAGTGTACCCAAGAGCGCGTAATCCAAATGCTAATGAGAATTCATTACAGGTAAAGAATTCATTTTACGATTTCCGGTTACAATGACGTCATTCTTCCACATGAATATAATTAAACATTTCCGTTTATCGATTCTTTTATTTTACATTGTTTATAGAAGCACATTACAAAAGAAGAATTAAATAAATCGGAGAATTTCACGAGAATAAAGAGAATTGTATAATAAAGGATAAGAAAAGTAAGTATAGAAAATAATCAATAGATTTTTATTATTATTTTAAAGATCATGATAATAATAATTAAGAAACGTGGAATATAGTTTTATGATTTACGATCGTTAATGAGTGTCATAAATGTTTTCGACAGGTATCACAATGTGGTTTAAGCATCAAACTCAAATCCCTTGCCATAAATTTCCCTGGAAAATCCTGACCCTTCACGCGCAGGAGCATATCCATGCAATTATGTGTGCGTATGTACTTGGCACCACGTAGAAACATAGTGTAAATATACATATCTAAACAAATTATTGATTAATTATCAAATGTGAATAACGATTACGAAAGTAACCTAGTTATTGATAATATATATTATCTTCAATCTTGGATAACTTTCTTAATTACATTGATCGATGTTTAGAGTAAAGTGTTAAAATTAATGAAATATTTATTATCGCAGATCTCTCGAACTTTTCAACAATGTTAAGAAAAATCTTATTGTCCTTTCGAATCCGGAGTCGATCGTTACGTTAGAAAGAGGTCATTGAACTCGGAAGATCGAGCCACCCGTTCTCTGAGCTCGACGTGTACGGGTCAAGACGAAAGAGAGAGTAGGAAAAATGGGTGGTAGGAGCAACGAAGAGGAAGAGAACGAGGAATAAAATAAAAAAATAATAAAAAAGGAAATGAAATTATGAAAAGCTAAACCCGGTGGTGTGGCAGTAGAAGGAGAGCCTTGATAAGTAAGTAAAATGAAATAATTACTAAAAAAAGAAAAGCAAGGAATCTTCCTCGATAAGAGTCTAAACTAGGTAGCTGGATAGCTAAATGCCTCGCTAACTGATAGAGAACATAGGCAAAAGAATAATCTAGGAAGTTAGAGGAGCGTAACTCGCATTGACGTTTACCACGCGGAGAAGAAGCGCCGTGTACGAGGAGACCAGCCAGGGAGTAAGAGTAACAAAGAGGGAGTGAGAAAGATAGAGGAAGAGGGGGAAGGCTCGTGTACAAACCGGGACGGGGACGCAACAGTCGCTCGGCGCACTTTGTGCTGGAATCATCAACGACTATGCCGCTCTTAGATAATAGATCTGACGTTTCGTGATTATTCCTATCTAATTATTACCATCATTCGCACACTGATATATCATCTCCTTCGTTCCCTATTCCCTATTATTTGACCTATCATTTTCATAGCAAATCACGGTTTCCCTTCATTATCGTGTTACCACTTGAATCGTGAACCAGGAAGGCAAGAGCACCGTTCCCCTCCCATTCATCAAACCTTTCGTTCAGGTAAGCCGTTACTTTAATCCTCTCTTAATTTGTTTGTTTTTAATTTTTGTGCTTTTTTTGATAAGATAAATCTTTTCAATCTCTCACACAGTTTCTCCATAGAATGAAATCATTCACTTTCATTCTCGTTATTCGTTTATTCTCGCATACACACGTATTAGTTCTAATACTAGATTAGGATCATTCCTCTTCCTCTTCCTCTTCCACCCCCCACCTCTTCTTCCCTATTACTGCTACTGCCACTACTACCACTATCATCACCACACCACCACCACCACCACCACCACCACCACCACCTACCCTTCGTTCCAGTTCGAACTGCGTGACCTCCTTTTCGAGCCGAATCGTCAGCAATTGTTTTTAACGGATGACATCCTCCTGACCTAACCGGAGTTTCGGTTCGACGAAGGAATCCTTTCTTTCTCTTCTTCTTTCTGCAATTTTTGTCTTTCTATTATTTCTTTGTTATTTACACCGATGATTTTTTCACGATTTCCTTAAGTATTCTCTTTTTACTTACATTTTCTTTCAATATTGCTTTTCTTTTATAGTAGTAGTACCACTTTCGATCGAACGTTCTATTCTCGTGCGAATATAAACAATACGATCAATGATATTGATACTCTAGAGATTTATCTTACAAGATAAATTGAAAAGTATTCAGCGTAAATCAAAGAGAGATAATTAAAATTATAAGATAGATACATTTTTTTAAGATGCTTCAACGTTGTAAAAAAAAAGGAGAAATAATTGAAGATTATAAAATTTAATGAAATATTTGACGATGAAGGGTATAAAGAAAAAAGGTAATTTCTTCTCTCGTGAAATTTATCGACCGTTGTATCGGAATATCTCTCTCGTTGACGAAAGATTCTATAATCGTAAGCAAGGAGATAAATATTGTATACGTGACATCATTGTAACACGTATACTTTCATTTTTCTCTCGAGTTAACATACTATTCAATGACCCGTTTATCCTGTAATGATGATATCGCGTGATGGTTCACGCTTACGGAAATAAAAAATAATTAAGTTGAATTCACCGCACGAACTATGCTCCTACGCATATGAATAGATATATTGTACCTTATTAACAATAGATTTAATCATATTTTCCATACTATAATAGTTTTATTTTTTAGTTTTTTCTTTTTATTTCATTATTTATAATTTTTTGATTTTTTTTTTGTTTTTCTTGGATCAAATTTAATTAAATAATTAATGGGAAGGGAAAGAGGGGAACGACACTCGCAAAGGTTTTTACATGTAAAGGTAAATTTCAGTGCCGGTTCTTTGGCTTCTTCTCGTAGAGGAATCGTGAGTGACCTTTGAGATTACGTATCGACCGACTGGAGTGTGTACCATTCCGTTCCATCGGCTCAACCAAGATTGAATACAAAAACGTTTACGGAATTGTTCCTACCAATTGTAAATGACAACGAAATCCTTGATATATGAGAAATTGAAAGAAATATATATATTTTATTTGTTCCGCTTGGATTAAATTATTCAAAATATAGAAAATGAAAATACGATGAAATGAATTCGATTGAAAATAAAAATTTATTTTATAATTGCGTAGAAATCGATTATTTAATATTTATATATTGTTCAAGTAATTTCTATATTGTTGTTTTAACTTGTGTTGCATGCACGATTGTACTGTATAGATCGGTCGATAATCAATTGAAAAGAAAAAAACAATTGAACAGTATGAATTTTTTATTAATAAATATCGCGATATTTCGTATGTAACAGTTAGATAAATCTTATACACCAAACAGTGTCGATAGAAAAATTAAATTAATCATTCATTTAATTACTCTTGCTAAAAGTTAATGGAGTTAAAAAGAATCCTTGCGATTAAATTTAATCCAATGTAAAAATATTTTCTTAGGTTTACCTAAATTCAATGGTTAAGGGAATTTGAAAACGTTGCGTGATGTTACTCGTTTAAAATAATATTTTCTAATAGATTACGACGTGCAAGCACGGAACAAGGTCGTTATAAACGTTTCGCGTTTCGAATTAGATTCGAGGGAAAATCCAACAAAAAACGTTTTCTTTTCATTTCATTTGGTTTAGTATTTTTCGTCATGGAATATTATTCCACAACAACATTCATACTACTACCTACACCACATACATTCATATATCGTAAAGCGTTAGCTCGTGTAATAAACATCTTGCAACTTATCATCCTACTTTTTACGCGAATATATTCTCAAACGATTGCATAATGCATTTGCAAAAATCAGCAGCTTCTTTTAACTCATTATCCCCGATGAATAATAATATTAGGTGTTGGAATTAATTCGTAGCGTTTGATGAGAGATGGCGTGGTTATTACAGTATTTTGTTTTTACCTCCAGAAACGAATTTATCGTAAATCAGCTATTATTAGGTGTTTTTTTACAACACATCTTATTTTTCAAAATGGCCGGAATGGAGCAAAAGGCACGATAAAGTTATTTTACTTCACGACAATGCTTGACCTCACATGGCGAAACGCAAGTGAAAACATACCTGGAAACATTGAAATGGGAAGTCTTAACCCACCCGCCGTATTCTCCGGATATTGCCCCTTCGGATTACCACCTGTTTCGATCAATGGCTCATGGTTTATCAGGAGAAAAATTAACATCTTATGAGGATTGCCAAATTGGCATTTTTTTCGACGGGGTATTCGACAGTTACCTGAAAAATGGGAAAAAGTAGGGGCAAGCGATGGGCAGTATTTTCAATAATGTAATTTTTCGCTACGAATTAATTCCAACACCTAATATTTAATATATTTTTATTTTTAACCAATTAGATCGTAGTTTCTCGATTAGCGTACGTCTTTCCCTTCATCATCATTCGAATATTTTCTTTTTTATTTAGGAAAAGAAAAATTTAAATAAAAAATATATCATTGGTATTTTATCTCTTATTTCAAACTATATCCAATAAATATCTTATTGTTAATCTGAATTTCTTTCTTCTCTTTGAAAATCGTGCGACCGAGAAGGATACAACAAGCATAGTCGCCAACGTGGGTTCCGTTATCCGCGGTAAATACACGGCTGGCCATCCTGTACGTTTTACCTCCGGTGAAAATAAACGATAACCACTCTCCAGCAGCAGAGAACCCTGTACGATTCCCCCTCACCCTCCCACCTCTCTTACTTCACATGCCGATAACCTGGATCCGCGTAGCTTGTGCGTGATCGTAGAATCGATCTAGATCGTTTAGATTAGCCCGACTGAATGTTGTTGAGAGAGTAAAACATTTTATTCTATAATCGTAAGATCATCTTTTATAAATGAAACTGTTTAAATATTTATTCATTTGTATCATATTTTCATTATTTTTATTAATTATATATTTTTATTTTTATCTTTATTTTTATTATATTTATATATATTTATATACAAATAAGTTATCGCCGTTCAACAAAGTATGGCTTTATCATTAAATTATGGTTAAAATGGTCTGATGTAAAACGTCATATCGTAAAGTAAGACATCTCTCGACAACATAATCTTGATATATTAGTGATTTTGTATTGGTATCGGATATTTTTTTTCCTTCGAAAATGTCGAGTTTTAGGCCGAATAAGCACCATTTGCGGGAACTTTTGATTAAATTATTTCATTTAAAGAAATCTGCATCTGATGAGCATCGATTGCTTGTAGAGGCATGTGTCGAGGCTTTTTTAAGTTAGAGAAGTTTTCATGAATGGTTTTTATAGTTCAAGAACAGAGACTGTGACGTCGAAGATAAAATACGTAACGGAAGGCTGAAAGTGTACGAATACGCAGAATTAGAAATATTATTGGTTGAAAATTCGTACCAAACGCAAAAAAAACAGACACTTATATTAGGAGTAACTCAGCAAGCAATTTTACATCATTTAAAATCATCAAATGCTTAATTTTTTAATAAGAACGACGGAAATTTATTTGTACACCTAATAATAAATACAAACAAAATTAATAATGTTAATTATTAAATTAATTAACATTTGTATTACTCCAACTAAATGATTATTTTAAATTGTTTATTACTATTTTAAAAGATATTTTCACTAATATATTTCATTAAATTTTAATTGATATTGAAATAATGATATTAGGAAATTTTATTAAAGATAGTCAAAGGATTACATTATGATGTCACGCATAAAGAAAAAAAAGGGACGTTGATCATTGAACGACAGATGTATCAAGGACAAAAATATATTATAATTTGTTGCATAATCATTCTATTCTAATTCGGTATAAGTATCGGAAGATATTTTTGATGGTTGTGAGAAGGGATATAATATATTTGAATAACGAGTTCGTGCATCGTTTGAGATCATTGCAAGGGTGCTGTTCTATCGAGAGAGGGAGAAATCGTGAGAAAAGAATGAAAAATAAAAGGGTAGACAACTAACAGAGTTGAAACTTCA
The DNA here is from genome assembly GCA_023678845.1 of Mischocyttarus mexicanus. Lineage (NCBI taxonomy): Eukaryota > Metazoa > Arthropoda > Insecta > Hymenoptera > Vespidae > Mischocyttarus > Mischocyttarus mexicanus. Next base: position 304,100 of record JACGTP010000059.1, on the reverse strand, counting down.
AGATGAGAAGAAGAAAGAAAGAAGGATGGGGAAGGGGTAGAAGAGGGTAAAACAACCAAGAGAAGAAGAAAGAAGTGATGGGGGGTTGAATTAGGTGTCCAGCAGTGCCGACTGTTTGAATGAATAATTTCCATCGATCGTGAAATCTGTCTCGACGTTTCTTTCTCATTTCTTTTTCTAGTTCTCATTCTCTTTTTTCTTTCTGCTTGCTTCATTCGTTCGAATTGAAAAGAAACGGTTTAGAACACAACCTAACGTCATCGTCGACTATAGAAATGACCCTGAAGCAATGAAATTTCTCGAGATACATGTGAATGTCTCTCTCGGTATATTCTACGTACTTTTTTATAACTCCTCCCGTTATAATAATTTCGACATATATCATTCGTTTTAAGGTAAACCAAAAAATTATTGCATTAAAATAAAAAAATAAAAAGAGAAAATAAATTGAATTGAATTAAAATTAAAATTAAAATTACAATTAAAATTAAAATTAAAATTAAAATTACATTTCTCTCATTAATCGAATAATTACAAAATTTCCTATTGAATATTGTAGATTAATTTGATGAGAAGTATTAGGTGTTGGAATTAACTCGTAGCGTTATACTAAAGATGACATGAGTTTTAAAGTATTCTGTTTTCACCTTCAGAAACAAATTTATCGTAAACCAGCTCTAACAAGGTTTTATTTTTACGACAAATATTATGTTTTCATTGTTAATAACATCATGTTACTATTATTTCAATATGTTGAGGTTTATCCCAAATAAAGTGTTTTTGCGGGAACGGCACAAAAGAAAAAGTTTTTCACATCATATTGTTACTAGTGATGAAAAGTGGATACGTTATGACAATCCTAAGCGTAGAAAATCATGGGTTAAGCCCGAACAACCATCATCATCAGTGGCAAAACGCAATATTCATGGATCTAAGCTCCTCCTTTGTATTTGGTGGGATCAACAAGGTGTAGTTTATTATGAATTGTTAAAACCCAATGAAACCATCACTGGGGATCGCTACCGGTTACAATTGATGCGTTTGAGTCGTGCATTGAAGGAAAAACGGCCGGAATTGAGCAAAAGGCACGATAAAGTTATTTTACTGTACGACAATGCTCGAGCTCACGTGGCGAAACGCAAGTGAAAACATACCTGGAAACATTGAAATGGGAAGTCTTAACCCACCCGCCGTATTCTCCGGAATACTCTTGCCCCTTCGGATTACCACCTGTTTCGATCAATGGCTCATGGTTTATCAGGGGAATAATTAACATCTTATGAGGATTGGCAAAATTGGCATTTTTTTCGACGGGGTATTGGACAGTTACCTGAAAAATGGGAAAAAGTAGTGGCAAGCGATGGGCAGTATTTTCAATAATGTAATTTTTTACTTTCATTTCAAATAAATCGTAATTTTTTAATAAAAAAAACGCTACGAATTAATTCCAACACCTAATAGTACGATTGATTATTGTGTATAGAGGTTTTTTTATAGACAATATTAGAGTCATGACGTTGCAATAATGTCGACTAATATCGAACGCGTATTATTGTTATTATTTAAAGTTAAAGTTTAATGGGGACACATATATATATATATATATTAACTGTGGGTTTTCTTCTTAACACAAGTAAGTCTTCTTTAGTCAGCGTAAACACGTGCTCTCCAGCTCTAACGTCAAGAACGTTATAAAACGGATTATAGTTTGTCTGTCCGAATGCGACGCGATTTGGCACATAACCACATTTCTTTGGCAACTAACTCGGACACAAGGATTCTCGAGAGACCAGTTCTTACCTGTGTGAGTTGAGTTATCCTGACCACTCCTGCTGTTTTCTCCTTTATTTCGAATTATTGTGTCTTAAAATAGAATCCTATCTTTTTTCTTTTCCTTTTTTTTTTTTTTCTTTTAAATTGTACTTTTAGGTCAGTGCCATTATATAATAGACCATTAATTGTTTCCTTTTAGATATAATTAGTAGAATAGGATACAAAATACGAATAGAGAGAAATAAGATTTAATTGTTTATGGTGTTTTTTTTTTCTTTATAATTAATTTCTTTTTTAGAGTATTATTAATTTGATTAGAATGATACGATAACAGATAAAGAAAACAAAATGGATAGAAATGGCTTCTAATCTTTTATCTTAGGTTAGTAAACCATTATAGTAAGTAATTTATTTAGTTTTGACCGATTATGGTATCTCGGTGTCCTCCGTACGAGATAGATCTTGCGTCATCGAGAACAGGTTGCCAATTACGTCATTTTTCATATTCCTCGTATCGTTCACAGACTGCGAATAAATATATTTCCTTGGTAGAGTATCTTTTGATAGTAGTAGGAGATGAGAATCATAAATTCTAAAAATAATCCTTTACGTATATGTCAAAGAATCGAGGACTATCCCCGATCCTGTCTGTATATAAAAAAAAAAAAGAACAAGAAAATAATCAATCGTCGATTCGGAAGAATAAGATTTTGAAATATACAAATATTTTCTAATGTAACAAAATCCTAAACGAAATTATTATGATCTTGAATAAGTTCTCGTCGTTTCTTAAAAAATGTCATTAGCAGTACTCCGTGCATGGAATTTCGAATGGTAATGCATTGGCAAGGAAGTAAATTTCAGTGTATCATATTTCATTATAGTGTCAACTACGTGTTTCTTTATTGCTTTTGAAAATTACTATTTTTATGCCAAATAAAGTGTTTTTTGCTGTGAATTTTATTGCACTACTTTATTCTAAAGAAATCAGCAACTGAAGCACAGAGAATTCTTGTTGAGACTTACGGCGACAATGCTCTGTCGAATACGACATGCAAGGTTGCTTTCGACGCTTCCGAAAAAACGGCGAGAACTTATTCAAGGACTCAATATTCTATATGCAAAAAAAAAAATAGGAATTTGTAAGAACTTGCATAATGAAAATAAGAGATATCATTTATTGTTTAAATAAATTTTGTATATTAGCGTTGGGAATATTGAAGGGTTGTTTCAGGTTTCACTAGAAGTTCAAAACCCTTTCTTTTTTTTTTTTGTCTATATGGGGAAATGAATCTCCAATGGTCAATTAAACAATGTTTATTGATTTTTTTGTTTCATGGAAAAAAAAAATATGAAATCGGAAAAATTCAGTTTCGATGAAAAATCGTCTCATTTTAGGAAGGTTCGCAACCCCTCTTATACACTTCACATAGGACCAATATGGTATCTCTTGTGCGTACTCGTACGAGTATCACTACTCGCTTACCAACGACTCGATTTTCTACATAGAGACAAAGTAGATCGATGCAAGTGAAGAGTACTCAACTATGACGGAAATTCAACAATATATACTACCGTTAGGATAATGTCGGGCTCATCGTTGACTCTTACCACCAACTCTACTTGTGTTTATCCCATACTTTGTTTGCCTTGAACGCATACATACATGCATACATACATGCATACATAAATGCATACAATAAGCGTACATGCAAACGTACATGTAACTTATTTTCTGTTGTCTGATTGTGAGACTAATTGGGAAAAAAAAGAAAGAAACTAATTAATTACAAATCCTTAATCATCATCTTTTCTTTTTTTTCGTTCTAATTCCATCAAATGTAAGATTTTTCATTTACGTTACGAGGAGAAAGAAAAATACATGTATATATGTATATACATATACATATATATATTCTTTATTTATATATATATATAATTTATTTATATAATTTATTTATATATATATATATAAGTAAAGAAAAAAAATAATAAAAGTGATTAATAACGAAGATTGATTAAACAAAATTCTACGGTCATTATAAAAAGCAAAATTTATCTATCATTTAGATGTAAAAAAAATAAAGAAAATGTCGATTTCTTCATCAAATACGTTATCTACATGGAGAATGAGTAGTAAAAGAACAAAAAAATAAAAAAGAAGAAATATATAGAAACTGTTGAGAGAAAAATGCAAGAAAGCTTTCACGTCAGGAACAATTTGAAGACAGCTAACGGGCAGATATATAAAAAAACAAAAAAAAAAAGCACAGCACAGTCTCACAGTTTCTAAGGACGAAGAGAAGAAGAGTACTCGTAGGAATGTTCCCTGAAGCTCGTTGAAAATGCATATAATAGTAAAGTAGTAGCATAGTCTAGTATAGTAAAGTATAGAATAGTATAGTCTATAGAAACTTTTTCAAGAAAAGTTATATATATATATACATTTAAACGCGCTTTTCTACGATTTACCATGAGAATCTATCCGCCATGATTTGCACCGTTTATTTTGAAAGTGGTGCAAGTCCATTTTCTTTCGTTTCGAGAAAATTCAATGTTAGCAAATCTGACAATTCAAAAATATAGGTTAATTATATGAAGTCTGGGAATGTTTGTAATAATTTATCAATATGTCATTTGATTATATACATTTCTTTTAGGCAAATTTAACTAAAATAACATATACCAGGAGTGTAAGTTGAAGTTTGCCGGTTTTTTCGTTAAAAAAACACATAATTTTTAGGGGAATCTCAAAATATTTTTATTCAAAGTATTGACCATTTGATTCTACACATTTCGTCCATCTTTCAGGCAAATTATGGATACCATTCCAAAAAAACTTTTTCTCTTTCGAGGAAAACCATTCGACGAGCCATTTTTCAACTTCTTCAAAATTGACGAAGTGCTGCTCTGCAAGTGAGTGCCCCATCGATGCGAAAAGGTGGAAGTCGGACGGGGCGAGGTCTGGAGAGTACGGCGGGTGCGATAATATTTCCCAATTAAGTGTTTTTAATGTGTTTTTCACGGATCTAGCGGTATGAGACGGCGCGTTGTCATGTTGCAAAATAACTTTGCCATGTCTTCGGGCCCATTCTGGTCGTTTTTCGATCAACGCATGATTCAAATTGATCATTTGTTTTCGATAGCGATCCGTATTTACCGTTTCACCAGGTTTTAATAGTTCGTGGTACACCACACCATCCTGGTCCCACCAAACACAGAGCATTGTCTTTCAAATCGAAATCTCTACTTTTAAATTGACGAAACCATGTCTCACATGTTCTAATCACTGGAGCATGTTCACCATAAGTTTCTACTAGCAAACGATGTGCTTCAGCTGCTTTTTTCTTTTGATGAAATAAGAAACGCAACGAATTCCGCAAATGCTCTTTATTTGGAACGAAACTCGACATATTCATTGATATAAACGACTATGACGCTATTATTTTGACAGAATGAGACTTAGGTGTTTTTGGAGGTCAATGTCAATAGAAAACAATGGTGTATATAACAAATCATAGAAATGCCTACATCCTGCTAGCGACATCCTAATGTAAAACCAACAAACTTCAACTTACACTCATGTATTTCCAGGCTGCAAATGGACTTACACCACTTTCATAATTACTCAATTGCAAATATCATTTAATTTCAATTATGAAATAACAAATATTACTTCAAATATATTTCATATTAATCTAATTTTGTTTATAAATAATGACAAGAAATAAAATAGAATTAGTATTTTTTATTTTGAACGTTAATTATATTTATATATTGTTAAACTTAACACAAGATATTGGTATTATTAATTATTTATGCTCTTCGTGTGGCAGTGTGTACGTCCATTCATTAACCGAACTCAAGTTATTTTCCTTACATTTTTCTAAATACAAATTAAACATTTTTCTTACGTTTAATTCAGAATTCAAGAACATCCGTTCTGGATTTTAGGATCGAGTATAATGACTTTCAAATGTCGGAAAACTTTGACGTGTTCTATCACTGTAATTGTCATTAGTTCATTAGTTCTTTGCAACAGCTATCCATTTGTCAACGTATGTCTTTCGAAATATTATCATGCGCTTTTAAGACACGATCAATTCGACCAGTAGATATGTTAAAAGTTTTCATGAAAAACTTCTTACACACTAAAATATTTCCACGAGAAGTGGCCAGTTGAAATTGATGAGCATAAGCCCTTAAAGTACCCGAATGATTTCTTGGCCTTCTTCTATTTACAGTTTTACGTTGAACACTACACTGGAGAAATACGTTTTGTTTATTAAAATCGCCTATATTTCAGAATTTAACAAAAATTGCTCTACGTTCTGATTCATTAACGCGTTCTATGCATTTCTTCGACCAGTTACAGTTTTTGGATTGACATTTTTTTCCTCGAATGAATTTTCCTTTTTTTTGTATAGTACTCTTGTCCAACATTTCGCTTAATTTTATTTATTCGTTGCGTATATTTTCCTTTATTTTCTCTTGCAGAATCCAAGTTCTCAGTAACAATATCCTTATCTGATGAATATTCTATCTCTATAATTTCGTTAATTTGTTTTTTTGTCAATTGTAAAGCCACCAGTGGCTACTAACCCCGTCACCTTTCTATGGACATTGGACTTACACCATTTTCATAATCAATGGTTACGCAATTTCTTTTACCGGCCAATTTTTAATTGAACAAAGAATTGGCATTTTTTAAGATATTAAATACTAACTACTTATAAACAAAAAGTTTACACTAAATTAAGCATAAATTACGTCATATTTCATTTTTTTAAATTGGACTTACACCACTTTCAAAATAAACAGTCCATTTGTGTCCGTTCTTACAAAGTCGACGGTTGGATGGTTGGTTGGTTGCTGCTGACCGTATTGAAGAACGCGTAGTAGGTGCATACGCACGTACGAATGAACGAAGAATACGATTGAATGAAGGAGACGGACATTTAATTGTGAAGAGGCGTAGGAAGAGGTACTGAAAGGAGGAACAGAATATATAAACGTGAACTAGGTGGCCAAGTGTGTCGTCGTCATAAGATCTGTATATGGGCACGTATATGTATTTATGTATATATATGCTTGTTCGTGTGTGTATGTGTGTTCGTCTCCGATCTCTCTTCTTCTCATAACATCGACGATTACCCAGAGCGACGTAATCACTCTTAGACCATATCCCGTTCTTTTCTCTTCTACTTTTAAAGCTTTGTTCTCTGTGTTAGAGGAAACTCTTATACGAAATGATGATGATGATGATGATGGTAACATTTTACTCCAATCATACTTAAATCGAACTTAAAGTATTGTTTTTTTTTTTTTAATCTCGTATCGAAAGTATCTTCTATCTTTCTCACCTATTTTATTTTGTTATAATTATAAAGTAAAATAATTCAAAATTTGTATTTTTTAATTATTACTAAAAATTTTTTTTAAATTAATTTTGAACGTACCATTACCGTAGAATGTGTTAAACTTTACAAATAATTTATAAATATTTCCTAGAATAATAATATTCAACAAATTTAAATATTCGCATTGTAAAATTTTCTCTATGGAAATTTTTTGTTTATTTTTAAAACTTATTATCTTGGAAATTGGCGGATAGAAATTAATAAACAATTTGCATGGATGATAAATGACGATGCATCGCTATTATCCTGTCGTAAACAACGCGGATGTTTCGAATTAATTATACATAACACATTGTGCATTTGAGAGATAGATAGATAGATAGATAGGTAGATCATTAGATGAAAGATAAATAGATAGAGAGAAAGAGAAAGAGACTAAATTCATTGATTTAATAATACTCACATCTTTATAAACGTAACAAAGTACGGACGCGTGTTTACCTTGGCACATATTCATTTCACTACGACTACGACTACGACTACGACGACGACGTTGAAACGTGCAGCATCTTCCACGTTCATCGGGGTTTACAAGTTCTTCTGCATTAATAGATAACATGGTACCTAAATAATTATAGGCACACAAAGTGGTCTACGTAAACTGCGTTTCCATTCATCATCCTATTGTAAATCTTTCAAAAAAGTAAAACAAGAAAATCAAAAAACAAATATTAAATATTGTATTAGAACTTTGAATAAGTTCTCGCCGTTTTTTTCACAAAATAAAAGCTTTATTTAAAATATAAGAAAAGGTAAGGTTCAAGCTTAAGGTGTAAGGTTTAATATAACATTCTAATTGTTCGTCTTGAAACTTTGTCAGTTCGTCAGAACGTTCCTTATCCTCAAGTTGAAAATTATTATTTTGGAAACGTCGAAAGCAGTCTTTACATGTTGTATCCGACAGAGCATTGTCTTCGTAAGTCTCGACAAGAATTCTCTATGCTTCAACTGCAGATTTCTTTAGAATAAAGTAGTGCAATAAAATTCCCCGCAAAAACATTTTATTTCACACAAAAATAGATAAACACGTAGTTGACACTATAGTGAAATACCATAGACTGAAATTTACTTCTTTGCCAATACATTTCCATTCCAAATTCCGTGCACGAAGTACTGCTAATGCTATTTTTTAAGAAACGTCGAGAACTTATTCAAGGTCCTAATATCTTCTCTTAAAAAACGATTAATTATTTTTGTATTATTGATTTATTAGGTGTACAAATAAATTTTCGCCGTTCTTATTAAAAAATTAAGCATTTGATGATTTTAAATGATGTAAAATTGCTTGCTGAGTTACTCCTAATATAAGTGCCTGTTTTTTTTGCGTTTGGCACGAATTTTCAACCAATAATATTTCTAATTCTGCGTATTCGTACACTTTCAGCCTTCCGTTACGTATTTTATCTTCGACGTCACAGTCTCTATTCTTGAACTATAAAAACCATTCATGAAAACTTCTCTAACTTAAAAAAGCCTCGACATATGCCTCTACAAGCAATCGATGCTCATCAGATGCAGATTTCTTTAAATGAAATAATTTAATCAAAAGTTCCCGCAATGGTGCTTATTCGGCCTAAAACTCGACATTTTCGAAGGAAAAAAAATATCTAATACCAATACAAAATCACTAATATATCAAGATTATGTTGTCGAGAGATGTCTTACTTTACGATATGATGTTTTACATCAGACCATTTTAACCATAATTTAATGATAAAGCCATACTTTGTTGAACGGCAATAACTTATTTGTACACCTAATAAATAAAACTAGGAATAGTTATAAATTTATAATAATTTTAGTGATATTATAATTTTGCAATGCTTTACGTGAGAACCACCTATATGTATATTTTATATTTCTTGAAATGATAATAATTTTCATTTAATGCAACGAGTTATAACGTTAATTACACTTCGAGCTAACACTCGAAGAATATTCCCGCTACGGGTAAAAATGAAATGAAAGTTTATTTAACTTTACCACCGAGACATTATTAAATTACATTCGAAATCGATCCACTTTGCTGTTAACTACGAGAAGTGGTTTTTAGGTAGTTTCAATCCTTTCTTTTTCGAATCTACACATGATTAAAGTAACGTAGACGCGTTCGTTACTGAATTATATAGTTTTAATTACCAGACATTTCTTTCTTTCTTTCTTTCTTTCTTGTTTTTTTTTCTTTTTTATGTCTGAGAAAAAAATATAGAAATGATTTTTATTTTCAATTTATTAATATTAGGTGTTGGAATTAACTCGAAGCGTTATACTAAAGATGACATGAGTTTTAAAGTATTCTGTTGTCACCTTCAGAAACAAATTTATCGTAAACCAGCTCTAACAAGGTTTTATTTTTACGACAAATATTATGTTTTAATTGTTAATAACATCATGTTACTATTATTTCAATATATTGAGGTTTATCCCAAATAAAGTGTTTTTGCGGGAACGGCACAAAAGAAAAAGTTTTTTACATCGTATTGTTACTAGTGATGAAAAGTGGATACATTATGACAATCCTAAGCGTAGAAAATCATGGGTTAAGCCCGGACAACCATCATCATCAGTGGCAAAACGCAATATTCATGGATTTAAGCTCCTCCTTTGTATTTGGTGGGATCAACAAGGTGTAGTTTATTATGAATCGTTAAAACCCAATGAAACCATCACTGGGTATCGCTACCGGTTATAATTGATGCGTTTGAGTCGTGCATTGAAGGAAAAACGGCCGGAATGGAGCAAAAGGCACGATAAAGTTATTTTACTGCACGACAATGCTCGAGCTCACGTGGCGAAACCAGTTAAAACATACCTGGAAACATTGAAATGGGAAGTCTTAACCCACCTGCTGTATTCTCCGGAATACTCTTGCTCCTTCGGATTACCACCTGTTTCGATCAACGGCTCATGGTTTATCAGGGGAAAAATTAACATCTTATGAGGATTGCCAAAATTGGATCGATTCATGGATTGCCTTCAAGGACGAAGAGTTTTTTCAAAGGGGTATTCGACAGTTACCTGAAAAATGGGAAAAAGTAGTGGCAAGCGATGGGCAGTATTTTCAATAATGTAATTTTTTACTTTCATTTCAAATAAACCGTTATTTTTTAATTAAAAAACGCTACGAATTAAATCCAACATCTAATAATATAATAATAATAACCGATTTCTTTGTTGATTTGTCACTTAAATATTAAAAATTAAGTATTATATATAATATTAATATACTTTTTAATGATTATTAGAATATTTATGATGATGACTTAATAATAACAGACAGGAAGGAAGTGTTCCTTGTTTAGAGGTTTACGATCGAAGATCGATCGATATCACGTCACGATTTCCTTTGCCTTCTTAAAGACAACAACCTTATCTTCTTGGTGTTCGTCTTTTGATCGGTACCTTTCATGTCTCTTGTATGCACGCGTGCTAGGTGAGAACGTCTTCCTGTCTTGATTACAATCCATTGAATACGCGATCCGCATGACAGGTTCGTTCGTTCGGTCTAACATCTTTTTCTTAGTTTGGTATCATCAAAGGTACTACCCCTTAGAGAAATATATAAATATTCTTTTTGATGTATTCAGATAAAGAATATATATATCATCTTTTAACCCGTTGCCGCAAATGACGTCCGATCTTTGTTGATATGTAGGCAAACGACGGCTATAGCCGTCGTGCACATTTTAATTCATAAAAAAAAGTACAGCATTAGTACGAAGTGTACTAACGCATACACTTGTTAATTATTGAATAATACATTAAAAAAAAAAAAGGTACAGCATGCCAGACAGCATATCAATTGTTTTTTTATACGTTTTCGCATGCAAATGACGGTTATAGCCGTCGAGGGTTTTTTTTGGAAAAACTGTGGCCAAATGTGATAATTTTTACTTCCAAACATACAACTTACACTTGATTTCATCTGGCAGTCATAAACAATTGAAAAAAAGAAAGTGTGTTTCTGAGCACGATCATCAAATTAAAAGTGTACGGCAATGGGTTAATCTTTATATAAATTCTTACAAATGTAAATATTCTTTAATATATCTTTTATGTTTTTTAGTAAAGAAAAATCAATCGTCGGCATCAAGATCACGAAAATATGGAGAACATTTATTTTAGAAATTCTTCTTTCAAACTGGGTTTAAAGCGCACTTGTAAATGGCGTAAGATATATAAACATTCATTATTTTAATATAATAATATTATATTTAATTTCTTTTTATATAGAATATATACATTATATCGTATTTATTATTATTTGTAGATAATATCTAAAGAGAGAATGATTAAAAAAAATTGTTCAATACAAGTTTTTGTATATTTTGTTCGTTATATGATTTAGGTTGATTTATATTATTATTATTATTATTATTATGTATTAAAAAATATTAATTTTTATTCCTGCAGACATGCAACACTCCATACAATGTCGATATGTTTTCCTTGCAAATACCATCTGTCAATTTGAAAGATCCCCTCAAAGTATGCAACTGCTATTATAACTTACAGATTTTTACGATCGTGTCATATTCTAGGGAGATGTTTTTACTGGTAGATGCCGCTTGCAACCATCATACCGACATTGTATAAAGTGTTGCATAGTTTTAGGCGCAATATTTAATATAATTTGCATAAATAAAAAATTTATAAATTGGGAATAACTTTAAATAAACATATATAAATGATTAATAAAATTAAATTGAAATATTAATTTATAATTTGTTTATCAACATTAACAGCTCTTTATAAGATTTTTATTGATATTAAAATCTAATTAAAAGAAAACTTGAAAAATACTGTTTTAATTAATAAAATGATGAAATATAAATTTCAGGTTTATGAGAAGGCAAACAAGGTGGACGGAATCAGGAGGAATAAGTCTGGCTTAGTGTCGTCGACCTCGAATCGTCGAACATCCGTAAATATTTGCTCTCTGGAAAAAAGTTAAGTGAGTCTCACCGTCAGCAATGGCGACGACAGCGTCAACCGAAAGAATGGATTTACCGAAAGATATCCCTCAGAAAAGATTCATCAACACAAATCTGATATCTTTGAAATGTCTTTTATTCCTCTTTTTTGGAGGTACGCCTTCGAGTTTTTTTTTTTAATTTTTCTCTTTTATAAAAATAGAAGATCATTCAGGATCTAAATGATTTAAGTTACATAAATGAAAGAGAAAGATTCATCATTCAATATGTAATTTTAATCATTTTTTTATATCATTTAATAATGTTAATGTGTATAATAAAACAAATAATAATAATATAAAGAATATATTTATCTAACACACAGGGATAGGCAGTCTCTTCCCATTTCTTCCACTGCACATGCAAGAAATGGGATTGAGCATAGGAGAGATACGACTGATCTCAATGATTTCACCAGCTGTAGCACTTCTTGGACCACTTGTAGCCGGTCCAATAGCAGATAAACTCGCAGGTCATCAAGGGAAAAATGAAAAATCATCAACTGGTCGTTATTTGAGAGTAATGATAGCTATTTGTTGCGTCCTCTCAGCTGTTTTCTACGCAGCCTTGCTGCTTTTACCGTCCATTGACAAAATGGAATCATCAACAGTCATGGACAGAATTGATACACCCAACGATCAAGGTTTAAAATTTAGTTGCGACGATAATGGTGCTATAGTACAACAAGAGAGATGCAAGGAAGATATAGATTGTCATCGTTGGTCTGACGAGGACAAGATAGGTGCATTGCTTTTAGAGAACTGTAATTACGCTTGTTATCCGATCGCGACGAAACGATGGCAATCATCGGAATCCGAGGAGGAATCCACGTCTGATCGGATCGTTGAGCCAGAAATCGATGAAGAAGGTAGTGCTGATACTACCGTTACTCCTATAGATATTGGAGAGGATTTCGATGTTCAGGTAGGATTACTTATCGTCGGATCAAAATTTTCATACTTTTTTTTTTTCTAATTACAGAATGATGGAACCAAGTTATTTTCTTTTTTTTTTAAACTCTCATTTTTGTAGTATATCTATAATACATTATTTACATTTAAATTAAATATGATTTAATTTAATTGATAGGATTTAGAAGGGTCAAAAAAAATCCGTAGATTTATAGTATCTGGAAACGAACCACCCCATCTTTGTTTCAAAGACGGCGAAAATGTGGTTTGCCACGTGTATACAGAGTACTCCGAAGATTTATCTTTAAACGTCAGTTTAAAACAAGCTATAAATGCGGAAGATAGAGAAGCTCGGTGCGCGTATCCTGTTACGGAATACTTTGATTGTCGAATACCACCTGAACTTAGTACGAAAATGGCTGAATACAATAAAACTTGTGCGATAGAATGCGACTTGAAGGATCCTTACGTTACTCCAGGTATGGAAACTAAAAAACATCGGGTTGTATAAACTATAATTAAAATAATATATATATAAACATTTCGCTTGTGTTAACTTAGGTAGCATATTAGCTGAGAGTCAATGCTCACAACCGTCCGGACTCGCTGAGTTAACATTCTGGACTTATTTAGTAATTCGATCGATTGCTGATATTTTTCCAACAACTGCTGTAGCCTTGGTAGATGCAGCAGTTGTGATAGCAACTCGGGAGACTTCTTCGGGCCGCGGAGACGTTGGTCGACAATTAGCATTCGGTTCTCTTGGATTTGCCTTTTTCGGTCCACTTACTGGTTATCTTAGTACTCTTTTACAAGGTGCAAACACGACTTATTATCTACCAATTTTAATTCACGCCGGACTGATGTTACTCGTAGCAATAGTTGCATTAGCAGCGAACAGTATGCCACTTAGTCCACCCGAATGGTGGTGGCATACTAGGAGTGGAATGCTAGCCTTACCTATGAGCGCTATCAAAAGATATGGTAGCGAGACTGCTGCTCTTGTTATTGTCCTTGTTGTAATGGGTACTTTCTGGAGTGCTATGGACAGCTATTTACCTCTGTGAGTACAAACATTATTTTATTTGTATTAATGTTCATTCTTGATGAACTTGAGATTTCGAATTTGTTTTTTAGGTATCTCCAAAGGCTAGGAGGTGATGGACTGTCTATCGGTGTTGCTATGACTGTTGGAGCAGTCCCTGCATTCCTATTTCTCTGGAAGTCTGAACATCTCGTTGATTACTGTGGTCATAGTAATTTACTCATCACTGCCTTTACAGTTTATATTATTAGGTAAGTAGGTGAGTCCTATTTTCTTTTTGGAGTTTAATATAAAAAAATATTTTTTTCAAGAATTTCCTATTGTTAGAAAATTAATCTTTTTTTTTCCGATAATTTATCTTCAATTTTGTTTCCTTTTCCAGATTTACTGGACTGAGTTTTGTCGGAGGACCATGGTGGTCATTAATTTCCGAATGTTTAGAAGTATTCACATTAGGTATCATGTGGGTTACTGCAATTCTATATCTGAGACATCTCGTCCCTCGTCATTTAACAGTAACTGCTCAAGCTTTGCCTGTGATTGCTCACTTTTGCATTGGTAGGTATATTTATATATATACAGTCTTTTAAAAGAAAAGTTAAGGGAAGTTAGTTCGCTTTTTATTGGACACTCTATCGATTTCCGATAGTCTTGAGAAACTTTTTAATGACACTTCTCAAGAGAAATTTCTCGTATTCTTGTTTGCTTTTTAATTTTTTTTTATTATTATTATTATTAATATATATCATCTCGCTTTAAGAAATAAAAACTTCAAAAGAAATGAAATATTAATAACAACTAAATAAACATTTATTAAATATATAGATCAAATTTGTAATAATAAATATTTATTTAGCTGTTTGTATTTTTGTTGTTATTATTATTATTTTTATTATACAATAACATATAGAAAATGTAAAATATATATAATTTACGTAGGTCGATGCGTCGGTGCTGTAATCGGTGCTTACATAAACGTTGAAAATGCTAGTGCAGTTGATTCATTGAGATTTGTATTCCGTTGCATGGCCGTTGCTGCAGCTATCGTAGCTGCATCTTACTTTGTACTTTATCATGGTTTATTAAAACCACGATGCCATGCTCAAACTGTTCAAGGCCCGAGACAACCACCCTCAATTGTATTAGGTAAATATATTATTTATTAAATAATTACATATAATATATACATTTTAAAATATGATCAAATATTTCATTCAATAATATTCTAATTTTTTTTATTTTATTTGTTTACCAAGCAGCCATGAATGGAAATGGTAATTATACACCATTGAGAGTTTATCATAATGGTATGGGTAGAAAAGGTCAATTCAGATATTAAATACCGTGTAAAAAAAAAATATATATATATATACATATAAAAACGAAAAATGCCCTAATTAAAAATCAATGGTGCTGTCACTTCTATGTCGTTCTAAAATAAATAGGTATTTTCTTTATATTTTTTATTTTTAATTAAATATTTAATTTTATTTAATTATAAGAGTGATATTGAAATACTCATATTCGTTATATTAAAAAAAAAGAATTCTTGTACGTATTGCATATGTATATCTTGATAGAAATGTATGTATAGAAAGATGATTTATTTTTTTTTAATTATATTATTATTATTACTATTTTCGGTTCATACCATTGAGAATCTCTTCATTCACTCATACACAATATTTACAAAAAAAAAAGATAGCTAATAATAATGATTATTTATGAGTTCCAAGTATAAAAAAAGAAGTACGCTGTGACAAAACCTAAAAAAACGTATTTGTTTAATACGATTAAACTAATTATATATATATATATATATATAACATATCGTTTTTATAAACAAGTTTCTCAAACAAGTTTTCTTTTGTTTTCTTTTTATATCTTATCAAAGGTAATAAAAAAAAATGTGTGATAAATATACATCAAACATTATTGCCTTTTCTCTCTTATTAAAAAAAAGAAAAGGGAGAGTAGTTTTTTTTTTTTCAAATAACTCTACGAAACGATTATGTATATAACACTGAAAGTTCGATTATTATTATTACTATTATTATTATTATTATTATTATTATTATTACTATTATTATTATTATTTTATTATTATTATTATTATTATCAGCATTATATATTATTAATAATATATCTATTGATATTATTATATTAATCTTAAAATAATAAATATGTATATGTATGATAAAATTATGCAAACAAGAATTGATAGAAATAATACATGAATTATTCAAAAGTCAGTTGTTTAGTTGTATGTATGTATGTAAGTATGTGTACATGAGAATGCTATAAAATAAAATACATTGAACGAAATATAATTAAACTATGATTATATATATGATAGAAACTTATGCGTTGTTAAATAATTATAATACCGTTTCAATAATTTATATAAAATTCATTTATTCCAATTAATATATCTGGGAATGAGAATTTCCTTTATGGATTACTGGTTTAACAATGCATTATGTTTGTTTTCCTTTCTTATTGTGCGTTTTACTTTTAATGCATCCTGGTAAAATGAAGTTATTTTTTATCACATATATTATTATATAGGAAATATGTTTTGGACTGTTTTTTATACATTAACTTTCAACAACAATTTATACGTATATGAAAAAGTAAGTATTACTTTTTAAAGAATATACTTTTGTTTAAATAATAGGAGTGTTGGTTGTATAATATAATTAGGAAAGTAAAACAGATTTTTCCCTGACAAGAATATTATACTTTTAGACAATATATATGTATATATATACCTATATATATATACACTCTTATTAATTTCGAATTAGTAATTATTTTCCTAATGATTTTCATAGAAATTAATGTACACTAGTGTTAATAGTTATTTTACTACTTTTTTATTACTACTACTATTATTATTATTACTATTATTATTATTATTATTGTTATTGTTACGATTACCACTAAGCTATATAATAAGAATGAATTTTTATATCTTTTGCATAATTTTGATAGATTTAAACCCTTCCGCTATAGACGGCATCCGCGTGACGAACTGTGTGTACGAGCGTCGGCTATAGACGGTGACAGCGTGATACCGCTTGCCATCGGCCCCGCACGCAATGTGCACACTTTCCGGCGCAGTGCCCTATTCAGCAGTGTCACTCGGACACTCGGACACATTTTATAAAAAAATATAAAGTAAATAATAATGGAAACAAAAAATATAAAAACTTAGACCATTGTTATCAAGAAATGAATATTTTTTTGTCCAATGATAATATATTAACACTATACCGTTCAATGGTACAAAATTGGTATCGCATTGAAAGCTGATGGAATAAATGCCGGCGACAGATGAAAGAATTATGGTTACACATACCGGACGTCATAGTGTTAATAATGTAAAATGTCATTTTAACGGAGATTTTTAACTTGAACAATTACTTATTCTTTAAAATAATTAGTTTATAAAATCATTATCTAATAAAATTGTTTAAAATAAATATACGTGTAATAGTATAATCAAATTGTTTTTGTATGTTGCATGTATAATTGTATACATATATATCCAATGTACGTTCTTTTTTATTACATTAAATCTATATCTTCATATCGACAAGTATTAACAATACAGAAATCAGAAATTTTAATAAGTATGCTCTTATTTATAAGCACAAATTAATTTGCTCAATAATGATGAACAATTCCATTTCGAATTAATTAGGTCGCTTTTATTACGTTTTTTTAATATTTTGTTAATCTTCGATAATGGTGATATCATCTTCGGCAGTAGAGTTGTTTAGATTTATAGTCAATTTAGCGTCATTAGCTATAATCGAATTTATAACTGACTCTATAGCTTTTTTTACACTTAATTTTGGTTTTTCGTGTATTATTGTATTGTTCGTCGTTGTCATATATTCTTCTTCTAATTCTGTATTTATATTTGTCTTATTGTTTAAAATTTCCTTTATTCTGAGATTATTTGAAACAGATTTAGAAAATGAAAGTATAGACGACTCTGCTTTCAGTTCATGGTTCAACAAGGCTTTTATTTCACTATTTTTTTCATGATTTTTTTGCAACGTTGAAAGATTATTTATTTCATTGGATTTTCTTGAATTATCAGACGGAATTTCATTAATTAATATTTCTGAATTACTTGAATCTTTTTCTATACCTATAAAACTTTCTAAAACAAATTCATTTGATGCATTATCTATCTCTATTCCATGATCTTCAATATGTTGCAAATAATATATAAATTGTTCTTCGTATTTGCCAACATGTTCACTTGACATTGCTACAGGTTGCAAAATATTCTTTTTAGTCGAAGAATCATTGCCAGCTTTCGTTAAAATTGAATGTCCAATTACTTTTTCATAATCCTTCAATTCTAAATCAAATACTTGTATTGATTTATCTTTACAAACAATAGGGGAAGTCTCAACACTTTGATTAATCATCTTTCTCTTGTCGAGAAAAGATTTAAAAACATTAGTCGAAAGTATAAGTTCAGATAGTTCCATAGTTTTCACATCTTCGTTGTCAGATTCTGCAGAAGAATCAGCTACGCATATCATATCAAGTGGTAATTCGTTATTTTCTTCAGGTGATGAGGTCCTGATAATGTTTTTCTCAATTATTTCACTCTCTTTATTTTGAGATCTTTCCCAGCTATTGTAGTCTCGTATTACCCTATCATTAATATATGTCATTTGTTTAATGGTGTTGTGTATTTCTTTATAAAGAGATCGCATTTTATTTCGTGTTTCCTGTGTATCATTCTTCCACGTATCTTCACTTTGAGTATCTTCAAGTATTTGATTAAATTTAGCTTTAAGATTATCCAAAATGTGATTAAATTGTTCTTTATACGGATGTAATACAATTTGACCCAAACTTTTGTCATTTTTCTTTAAAGTTGTATCCAACTCGCGTAAAGGCTGTTCTACTATGTCATCCACTTCTATTCTATCAGTATTGCAATTATTATCTGTACTCACGAGTGCTACAGGCACAGCTACTGTTGACGATGAATTAGCATTAAATGTAATATTATTATCAACAGGAGGCGTGTTTTGTATATTTCGAGCATTCACCAATGAAACTGTCAATGGTTCATCAGAATCACTATCCAAATTGATAACATTCGGTGCCATCATCATTTCTATCATTTGTTTTGGTTTTGGCAGTAAGACTCGAGGTCTATTTAACAATATAGAATGTTTTGGAGCTGGAATAGTTACCATTCGCGTTGTAGGATAATACGTAGTTTGAAATGAATTCTTAGCTGGAACTCGTGAAATTATAGCTTGCATCGGTTTAAATGTTGCCGTGGATTGCAGTAATTTTACAGTAGGCACTGCAGTAATGTTAGCATTAAAAGCTGTCTGTACAATAGATGCATCAACATTCTCTTGAGTGGTTTTCTTGGATTGTGAAGATAACATATAATCCCGTATATTTGATGAAGCAGACATAAGTGCATCGCTTGACTTCGCACTTGTGTTAGCAGTTTTTACACTTTGGACAGAACTTAACGACGTGCTTACTTCAGGAGGTTTAGGATTATTTTCAGTTAAAGAACAATATGGTTTTATAGGTACCAATCTTGGAATATTTCCATTAGATATAGTTAATCTTCTATGCTTGTATCTTCTTTTTAATACTCTTCGCTTTGTTACTACAGGTTCATTATTAATATTAGGATCATATGTTTCGTCCTCATCTTCTTCTACATCTGTAGATCCAGTCCTTTTGCGTTTACGTTTCCTTCTACGTGGACAACATTCGGTCTCATCCAAATTCATTCTTTCTTCTAACTCTTCCGGAGTTATCGTCTTATCATCTTGCAAAATTCTACAAAAATGTAAACAAAAATTAGAATTAAATGATTAATGCGTAGAGTAGATCTAATATTTATTTTCCTAGTATTTAGCACCTTGTAATCTCTTGTACGTGTTTTAACAAAGCCCAACATGTACCCCTAGTAGCATACAAATCTGCTGGATTACAAACAAAACATTTCCACTTCTCATCGGCCTCAATTTTTTTTCTTACTAACGAATCAAAATTCCTCCTAATACATTTGTAACAAAAAGTATTACTGCAATAGGAACAACAATATAAATTGCCGCCATTTGCACACCACCTACAGAACATATCAGTAGCGTCGTCTCCTAAACCAATATGTTTATAATCATTTGGTATTGTGAATTAACAGGTGGCATATAAGATATAGAAAAATATATATATATACCTTGTTCGAAAGTACCATCTCCATAAAATTCTCTACACTTAGCGCATAACAATGTATGCAGCACAGGATGTTCTAACATATTTTTTGCTTCTGATGGAGCTGAACCAATATGCACATCACATGCCGTACAATGAATTTTACGAAACCTTACTGAAGAAATATCTACGGGAAAGTAATAACAATTTATTCATTGTTACATTTCCAACAATAATAACAATAATAATAATAATAATAATGATATTAATAAGAAATTAGAACATTGTAAAAAAAAAATTTCCAACAGAACTCCATAGTACTCCAATAACAATAGTAACAATAATAATAATATGCATTAAAGTGAATAAAATAAATGAGAAATATAAAATTATTAGCGAGAAAGAGAGAGAAAAGAAATTAAAAGATCTTACCATCGTCAAACATAAGCCTATAGAAACTACTTTCTTCTTGAGAAATCGACGGCGGGGTAATGCTTATAGAAGGAATTAGATCCTTCGATGTAACTATAAAACATAAGCTAGGTTAGTCTTAAAAATTCACATTGTAGGTTGTGACAGGTTGGAATTATTCGATAATCCTACCGTTTTTCCTACTATTAACCTCTTTTACTTCGTCTACTTGTACCTCGAGCATAGTCGAAATATCCATATCGATAAAATTTAATATGAAACAATGTTGGTTGTGAGCCTTTCAAAACACATTCTGTAGCAACGCCATTTTCTTATGTAGACATACCGGCCCAGGGCCCGTCCAGTCCAACCGGTCCACTATTTATATTTATCTTTCCTTATTTATTTGATTTATTTATTAATCGATTCGAAATAATTTTTATTTTCATTTCCTTCATTGAAATCTTTCGTTAGATTAATATTTTCTTATCCCATTGAAAATATTCTTATTCTTGTCGTATCGAATCGCGTTGGATTTAAAAAATTTTCCCGCTCGATATTACTACCAATGGCAGATAAATCGTTTCCTTAGTTTAATATCGTTATTTTCGATTATTGCAAAATCGATTATAACGATTTTTGTAATTGTCACATGATCTTCGATCAATATAACAACTTCATACCATAATATTGATTGAAATAATTTGAACGGTAAAATTCTTCTTTATAAATTATTCAATACAGTTATAATTATAACGTAATGCGAATAAATACATATATTGCGAATAATACGTATATTGTGTAATCATATTATTATGATATTTTTGCAAAGTTTTTTTTTTTATGATATTTCTAATATAAAATTATTTTTTTTCCTTTCAGGAATTACTTTCAAAAAGTTTCGTACATTTTTTAGATGAGTTTAAATATAAAAAGTGTTCCGTTGCGATGGCGGGAAGGTTTATTTACAAATGGCGTTTCATCGGCAGCAAAACATGTTAGTCTGATTATCTAAAATATTTAAAGAAGAAAACGATGGAGGAATCTAAGGAAAATTTCATTGAAAAATCAGCTGAACGATTAACTAAAAATGTACAGAACATGGCTAATTATCGAAGCCTTTATAATGAAATTCAAGTAAGTATTGTAGTCATAATACATGTATCAATTGAATTTATTATTCTACTTGGTTTTTATTTTTCGTTATTTTCAGAGACTCGTTGCTTCGACTGTTGTAAAAAAAGACGATTTTAAAAATACTCTAATTGATGCTCTCAAAGTAAATGGATTAGAGACTGAGCTTAGAAATACTGTGTTTCATTGGGTACGATCGCAGGTACATTTTTATTTATCAATATATTTATTCGCATTTTTATTGTTTTTGTTTTTATACGTTTTATATTTAATTGCAAAGATTTTTATACTATTTTATTCACGTAGGATTCGCTGAGATCGAAACCAATACTTCTCACTGAAAATACTGATTTGATTTACTTGAAAAAAGTTCAAATTCAATGGGAACGGCGTATTCAAAAATCATTAAATTCTATGTGCATTGAATTAAATGTTCCATTAGCTCGTATAAGACCTAGTGCAGATAGAGAAGAACTTGCTGAGAAATGGAACGAACTTAGTACTTATGATATTGGTAAAAAGAAATAATAAAAAAAATTGTTTTCATAAATAATACATATATTATTTTTAAATTAATAATTAAATTGTTTTTGCATAGATCTGTCTCGATACAGGCCATTGTATGCTCCAAAAGATTTCTTAGAAGTATTGTTTTCTATACGAGATCCAGCGTTTAAAAAACATCCGTATGTATAGATAAGCAATTAAATAAATAATAGAGCGATTAAAATAAATTTTGGTTATTTTTTTAGTGAAGAATTAAATTGGGATTTCAGTCACATACAAATTCGTGTAAGAACACTTGCAGAATTGGTATGTGTTTTTTAACTAACATCGTAAATAATTGTTCTATTGATATAAATTATATTTTATAAATATCGGCAGAGATGTTTGTACGTCGAATTAGCTCAAGGTATGCCTTTGCTCGGTGTTAATCCTGATATGCCAGCTGCAGGAAATTTCTTAAATTTAGAAGCCGAAAGGACACATTTAGGTGAAAAAGTATTAAGTACAAATTATGTGCCAATTGCACAGGAATTTTTAAAAAAAGGAGCACCGCGTGCTTTAAGAGGACGTCTCTGGTCTCTTGTTTTAGGATCAGCCATTAAAGATAATGTATGTGTGTAATATATGCATCTCTTAATAAAAATTTAAATATTTGTATTAAACAAAATTAATTTTTTTTTATCGCATATTATATAGGACATTGAATATTACGAGGAATTGAAAACTATGGTCTTGCAATATGACATTATTGTTGATAAATTAATTATAAAGGTGATATATTCTATAATTAATTTTTTTACAAATTAATAACGTCAATTATTTAATTTTTATATTTTAGGATGTACAATTAACAGCGAGTAACGACGATCAATATTTCGTTTTCGAAGATGTTCTTTATAAAACGATGCTGTGCTTTTCAAGGGACTCGGAAGTATTAACTCCTGTTACTACCGACAGAAGTGCAGGTGGTCAAGTGATACATGCGGTTTTACAAGGGAAACCTGCAACCCTAGAAAATACTTTAGTATTCCCTCCAAGTGGTGTAATACCATTCCATGGATTTACTATGTATGGTAGGGAAATTAAGAATTATTCATTTAATTATTAAAAAGATATTTGATAATTTTTCACGACCTATCTCATAATTATAAATTAATATTTAATATTTTCTATGTTTGTATGTATGCATAAAATCAAATTAAATTGTTATATTCCTTTTTATTTTTAAGCTACTCCATTTTGTTATTTGTACGATGACCCATGCATCATGTATTATACATTTCGAGCATTTTATCTACGTTATTGGTTTCGTCTTCACACAGTCTCTAGTCACGAGCAAGGTATAGTTGCATTATGTTTATTATTTGAAAGATTATTGCAATGCTATGAACCTCTGTTATGGGCCCATTTTAAGAACATCCATTTACAACCGTAAGTTTCCTATGTATCTTTTATTTAATTATATTATATTAATATTTATTGTGATATAATTTTTTAATCTAATTTTATAGAATTAAAGTAGTATTCAAGTGGTTGATGAGAGGCTTCAGCGGTTACTTACCACCTGAGCAATTATTATTTTTATGGGATTTAGTATTGGCGTATGATTCTTTAGAAATAATAGCTCTTCTTGCAGTGACGATTTTAAGTTTTAGAAAAGAAAATTTGATGCAAGTCAATACTCAGCACAACGTTGAAGTAAGAAATCAATATGGATATATCTCTTACGATTAAAAAATAAATCAATGTTATCTTATTCACAAATTATGTTTTCTAGGCTGTCTTAGCAGATTTATCATCCTTAAAAGTAATACCATTATTGCAATTAGTCTTATTGAAAGAATAATTAGATTGTTTAGAGATTAAAATCGAAAAGATAAACTATCGTCAAGTTTGGGTCAAATTTGAATGACTTCCGAAACGCCTGTAGATCTGCAACCCGTTTTACATGTAAGCGAAAATGCACATTTTCAAGAACGGCAATAACACTTTTTGGTTACCTATGATTAGAATTAATAATGAACTCTTCTTGATTATAATCATGCAGTATACATTTACGTCTGTATACTGTTTTAAATCGTCTATGTGACAAGAAGAACATATGTAAGTTTATTAAGAGGGGTGGACATGCCTGTTTCCGGCCAATGGAACACGATCGAAACTACGAGCTACGCTCACACACGTAATCGCATAAGCAGTCATTATGACGTCATCGTTGGAATCGTACAATAAAACAGTTTAAAGCAATTAACAATTATCCTAGTTTGCGCCATAATTTGTAATAATCAACGATTAACACATAATCATAATAATATTTAGATATATAAGAATTCATTAGTCATTTTGTTTTTCCCTTTATTTTGATCAAAATATAAAAAGGAAGATAATTTAAAAAAAAGAAAAAAATGTAAAAATATACATTTAACACAATTTTCTTTTTTTAAATGTATAATTGAATTTGAGAAAAGATATGTTAAAAAAAATCTGTTAATATTTGTATCGATGTGTCGATTCTCGAATTTAGTGTAAGTTGGATGACGTCGATTCTCGGATGCGCGAACTCTCTGTAAAAAGCTTTGTACTAATCGAGCATACCCTGTAGTGTTCGTGCGATGCACGAAAGCAGAGACGCCTACTACTTGCTGTCGCCAATTGTGTTTATATAGTCGTACTCTAAATATCCTATCGTCTCTCTCTCTCTCTTTCTTATTAATTTAAAGTGATCATTCGACGCTGAATTAGTGTAATAATCGATAAATTGTAAGTAATAGTAATTAAATCTATAGTGTATACGTGATTAAAATCCTTTTTTTTAATTTTTATTTTTTTTTTTAAATCTAATAGAATGTGTCTATGTATATATATATGTCGTGCGTTCTCTCTTACCGTGTAGAATTGTAGTTATTAAGGGTGGGGTGGTTTTCACCCCCAAATTATTAGTCATACTCAAGTTTTGTGCCTACTGGTTATCGGTTCAGCGTTCTTTACAAATAATTCGATTATCATCGAATTGACATTTCAGTTTTTCTCTTTATGGTTTTTTAAACTTGATAATGAAAGTGGTAATAAATCTTGTTAATCATAGCACGTCGATCACCGCCCATTGAGACAGGACGAAACATCTGGATCGTTTGTTTTATCAAATATATCATAAAAATATGTACTTCCGCTTTTTCTTTTTTTTTTTTGCCTAGATAATAATGATTTATGATAAGAATGATTTATATATATATATATATATACACATATATAACACACACATATATACATACACACATTATGTATATATATATAAAAGAGAGTATTAGAATACTTTTTCAATAAAATAATTTTCATTCTCTTTTCTATTTATTTATTTTTTTTCTTCAGGCTTGCATTGTTCTATAAGATTACATGATTTAAGAGCAATTCAAATAGGAGAGAATTTGAAGATAACATCACAAGATGGCTTGGCGTTTCAAAGCATCAAAATATAAAAATGCTGCACCTATCGTACCTAAACCAGAAGCATGTATTCGAGATATATCGGTAGGATCCTACCAGACTTATGGGAACAATATTACTGCTTCCGCTGCATTCATGGCATTTAACGTTGATCACAATGGTACTTTAAATGAAAATAATAGTTATTATACATTGTTTAGATATTTATAATATTATATCATGTATTTCTTGTAGGATCTAGTTTGGCTGTATTGCCACTGGAAGATTGCGGTAGGAAAAGTAAAACTATGCCATTATTACATGCTCATGCCGATACAGTGACTGATATGGAATTTTCACCTTTTCATGACGGCCTACTTATTACTAGTTCGCAAGATTGTTTGGTAAATTTAATGAATTTGATTAATGCTGTATATGCGCTTCACTTTTTTTATCTTTTTTCTATTTCAATAACATTATTTTCTTATCTATTAGGTAAAGTTGTGGCATATTCCAGAAACTGGATTAGAAGAATCTCTTTGTAATCCTGAATGTACATTTTCTCATCGTCAAAGAAGAGTAGAAGCAGTTTGTTGGCATCCAGCTGCTGAACATCTTTTAACAACTGCCTCATATACGACTTTAACTCTTTGGGATGTCCTTTCTCAGCAAGAATTATTTTGTAATAGAAACGTCTTATTATATTACTATTATAATTTTATTTAACACGCAGTAGTTTGTTTAAGATCTAGAATATTTTAATTATTTTGCAGCTAACAGTGATCATACCGAAGTAATACAATCATTAAGCTGGAAACAAGATGGAACTATTTTAGCAACGTCTTGTAAAGACAAACAAGTGCGAATTATTGATCCTCGTGCATCGACTTGTGTTGTTAATTCATGCTCGAGTCATATGAGTATCAAAGATTCTAGAATTGTATGGTTGAATAACTCTGACAGAATATTAACTACAGGATTTGATGCGGCACGCCTTAGACAAGTATACATAAGGGATTTGAGGCATCTTAATGAACCGGTTAAAACATTGGAATTAGATTGCAGTACAGGGTATGAATTAATTGTAATTGTAATTAATCAATGCATAGAATAGTTACTAAAACTTAATATTTTTCGTTTCAGGATTTTAATGCCTCTTTTCGACCCTGATACAAACATGCTATTTCTTGCGGGTAAAGGAGATACCACTATCATGTACATGGAAGTTACAGATAAAGATCCTTACTTGGTAGAAGGAATACGTCACAGCGGAGAACAAACCAAAGGCGTGTGTTTGGTACCAAAAAGAGCACTCAATGTTATGCAGGCAGAAGTCAACAGATTATTGCAACTCACATCCAATATGGTTATTCCCATTATGTATCAAGTACCTAGAAAGGTAAATAATATTTTTATTTAACTTCTTGAGCTCCATGTCACCCAAAATGGGTAACAGGTATGTTTCCTGGGAGGCTCTGTCACCCATTTTTGGTGATACTTTTATTATTTAAAAAAAATAGTATTTTTAATTGGAATTTAATAGAATAAGTACTAAGATATAAGTATAAAATATAAAAAACGAAAATATTAAAATTGCAAACATTATTATTTATAATATATATTTAATATATTAATTTATATTTGAGATACCATATTTCCTTATGTTACGGTGATTTCTGGTATTCGGTAAAACATTTCCAACACATTTATGGTGAATTTGGACAATTGAGACAATAGGTTGTAGTTTTTTTTTTATATTTTTTCTCGCTTTCTGGCGTTCGATAATTCGTCGAACTTTTTCTGGTAACATGAGACGCACATTCTTCTTATAGGCTTGTTCTACATATTCTTACAAACCTCTAAACGGTGAGACACTTTCTTTCTTTTCTTTCTTTTTTTGTCAGAACCAATATTTTTCGAGGACATCCATTCTCTAACTAAAAGTTCCAGGAATTTTCTTATCTGCATATTTTATGAATATTTTATAATCACTCGAAGATTCAGTAAAATTAGATAAGCGACAACGCAGGAACCTAGTCGAGTTGAATCGTTGATAATTCTTTTTATCGCATTGCTTACATTTCCTCTAAACTTTAGATAAAAATATTATATTTTATAGGTATAATGATTGTGTATTTTTCTTTTTATAATAAAAAGAAAAAACAATATTTTATACTTCGTAATCATTCAAAGATTCGATAACGCATGTACTTACTGGAATCGCATCGTTGGTTAGCCGACACCGCTTTTCAAATGTCATGCGCTCCGATAGTCACTTTTAAGCCCCGTGGAAAACTCAACCAAAACACGTTGGGCGATCAACGTGTTAATAAAATACACATAGCATATTCTATTACATATTTATGTATATATATATATGTGACGTCCAAGATGAGGTTGTCACAAGAACTAAACAATTTTCTCCGACCCAGTCAAAACTTTCCAGTTCTTTACACGGTAAAGAGAAGTGCCTTATTTTAGGTTAGTCTGTTAAGCCAGTACTTTACCTGGGATCTGGGATAGAAGAGCTCAATTCTTTTTGTGAGTTAAAGATGTTCACTTACTTCGATTTTAAAACCGCCTTATGACCCTTAAAGAGAGCTCAGGACCGTAGAGGAATGTTATTGTTATAAAAATAAAATATAAACATTTATTCTTAAATTCTTTCTTTAGTAATTGTCGAATCCTAAACAATAATAAATATGAAACAAATTTGGAACAACTAGAAATTATTAATACTAAACTAATTTAATTAAACTAAGATATAATACAAACTAATTGAATATTACAGTAGATTGGATTGCTCGCGTTTCTAATTATATGAGAGCTAGACAAAATGCTTACAGAAGAAGAGTGATTCGCGGAGATGAACGTTACCTCTTATATATAGTCTTGTATGGAAGATTAGGAGTACTTCCCATTCACGTTAAATGCTTTTCCCACTACCTATTTTTAATGCGTACCAAAAGTGAGAATTGCAAGCAAGTTTCCTTCATGAACGACAACTGATCCTTGTTGTTCTATTTTACCACATGCTATCAAAATGCCAATATTGATGGTCGTTCATGAGAGTAACTTAAAGATAAATTTAACAATATGAATATATACAAATAAAATATAGAGTACAAAAAATAAGATAAACAAATATAACAATCGTGTTAATTAATGTGATTGTTAAATAATTGATATAAATATATGTGTACTACAAAAAATTCAGATTAATTGATTAAGCAGAATTCGGATTTATGGGTTTATGTTTAAATTCCAAACTTAGTCGTCACTAAGACATATATTTTAACTAATTATACTTATTCTTTCAGACATATAGAGACTTTCATGCCGATATTTATCCTGATACTAATAGTTGTGTCGCTCAAAATAATGCAGCAGCATGGATCAAAGGCCATAACGCACCTGTTCCAAAAATATCGTTAGATCCTGCCAAGAGAAGCAAAGGTGAAGACCCCATAACTGTAAGTAAACATTTTTTCAAATAAATCTATATATATGTCATTTAATAAATTATTGCAAATAAATTGTAGATTATATATAATATATATTTTAAGATTAAATGTCATCTCATTTTGTATAAAGCGTTCATTTTGTCGATATACGCACGTTTTTCAATGCTTCTGTATGCCTGTATTTATATAGCAAACAAGAGATAAATGCTGACGATTTAATTACATTTTATGGAAACACACGCTTTTAGAAATATATCGTTATAAATATTGTTGAATGTTTTTTATCAAATTTATCCGTTTTTTTCTTCTTTTATTAAGAAAATATATTTTTTGCGTTTGCTATATACCTAAATTATTTTGTTGTGTGACTCGTACCTTTTGTATAATTATTTATAATGTATTTATTTTTCATATTGCAATATTCGCGTAAATATAGCAAGATATTTATTTGTAAACTAGTATTAAAAAAGTATTATTTTGTAATAAACGTACATTGCTATATTTACATTATTAAAAAGTATTAGTAGTTTAGGTATTTCCAGGATTAATGGACATATATGTATATAATATATATACATATATAAATGAATTATACTTTCCCAGAATATGCATATGTCATTTTTCTTTTCTTTCATTTCTCTTTTTATATTTTTTGTATATTTTTCATATTTCAGATATCCAATGTATATTTTATAGTTTATACATTAGCACTATTGAAAGTGTTATTCCTGGCACGTGTAATTGTAATGGCAATTGATGTTCTATAGCTTAATCTATCAGCGTAAGTAATATTAAGTTCGCGTAAAACTAAGTTATGTATTTTTTATGATTTTCATTATTTTCTATTTACTCGAATACATACATAGAGTAGTTTGATAATATATATATAAATTAGATTAGTTGGTACATTTTTATTTAGTTTCTGTTATGAAGTAAAATAGATAGAAGTGTTTTTGTGCGTATGTATGAGAAAAGCTTTTTTGTAGATATTTATATAGTATATAATTTAATGTAAGCGCAAATTAGAAAATATGCAATTGGACATTCATACGTGGTTTGACTAGTTTGCGTCATTAAGGAATTTACCGTACCTTTAGGTACACAAAGGAAATTTAACAACACTGAAAGAAAATCAACATGAAATTAAAGTGGAATCGATCAAGACTCCTAAATCAATAACTATCGCAACGCCAAAAGGATTTTGCAAAGCTCAAGGTATCAATCACGAAAAGGAGAAGAACTTGGATAATGATATTGAGAAGATAGAAGAAAATAAAAAGATAGAGATAGAAGATGAGAAGATCAAAATGCAGAACGGTGGACAAACAATACCACCAAAGCCTTTACCCAGAGCGTCAAGAACTAATAGCGTTTCCGAGGATGAGCCTAAACCCGTAGCACGACCTCGCACATCACCAAATCCAGGATCTGTCGTTACATCTGTCAATCCAAACGCAATCAGCGGATACAAGGTTGTAAATTAGTTACAAAAGAAAAGAACAAAAAAAAAAGAAAAGAACAAGCACAGGCGTTTATTTTGTATGTGTGATTTCGGTGTGCGTTTTCCATCTTTGCCATTTCTTTTTATATACATATATCATCATCATATTTTTATAAACACATTTTCTCTAACACATTTTATATAATTTAATTGTTAATGACTCATATAATAATCATATTCGTAATCGTATTCAGATTATTATGATTTCGCAACTACAGATTTATATTAATATTACAAATTAATTTGTTTTCTTGTAGTATTAATGCAACAAATTTGTTTTCTAATGTTGTTATTTTTAATACAAAGGGATCAATATATAAATATTTTTGTTCTTTCCACAGCCTCGCCTTGGACCAAAACCATTTCAAGCAAAATCTGGTAGTCAGGAATTCTCTTTTGACAAGGTCTTTTCTGTGCCAGTTGCACCAAATAATGATACTAATGGTTATCCAAATGATATTGGTCTACCAATGGATAATGCTACTGATCCCGAAAAATCACCAACGTTTTCTAACGAACGTATGAAGGAGGCAGAAAATGGAAAAAGTGATTCTAGCTCGTTGGAAGAGGATGCGAATTCAAGCGACTCTGGATATAAACCTAAAACCCCAAGCACGGCAGAGAGGCGAAAAGTTTTTGAAACTAAAGTTAAGGATGAATCGCCTGAGAATGAAGACATTGGCGGTTTCGAACGTGGTAATGTTAATAGAAACTCAATCGCAGAAAGGCGACGTTTGTATGAAAGTAGATCTGTATCTGTAACTGATGGAAATTTAGCCGAGAAAGCAATGGGATCACCGACGATGTTACGAAGACGAGATTCTTTCAAAACTAAGAGCGAGGTAATTAAAGAAGACGACGTTAAGAAAGTTGTACCAATGTTGCGCCAACAAAGTATGGATCCACGCTTGGAAAAGGTTGAACCAATTACAACACCAACTCCTAAAAGAACATCCACAGTATTTGGTATAAAATCATATATAAAATAATTTCAATAATATATATATATATTTATATATATTTATATATATTTACATTAATATATTAAAATATTCTAATGTGTATTATTTATTGGCATATATAAAAAAAATTGTAAGTATCTAGAACTAATATTTTTATTTATAGGTCGAGTATCCAAATTTAGACATCTTAAAGGTACACCTGGCCATAAATCGACTCATATTGAAAATGTAAGAAATATTAGTCGTCAGATATCAGGAGAATGCGATGGTTTTCATGGTATGTATTTGTTCAAAAAATAAGACAGAAACCTTTTTCATGTGATATAATAATAATTAAACAAATCTGACGAAGTGTAAAATCAATTGTAGCCAATT
>JACGTP010000059.1:259713-270382 GCA_023678845.1 Mischocyttarus mexicanus | reverse complement strand
AACAAGGTAAGAGATTATAAGCAACTACGAATATTTCCTAGCCCGTTCCTGGTTATAGTTCTGGATTCTCAGACTGACCAAAAAGAGCAACTTATAAAGCAAGGATCGTTATTTTTCCCCACTTAAAAATAAATATTGTTCTTGCTCCTTTGACAACCCCTTCTGGGACGTCACAGGGTGTAAAACTGTTTTTGAAAATGACGTAAATCGTACGTTATATTAACGTTTAGTGTTAATTGGGTATATCTCAGATATATATAATCAAGTGGTTAAACTTTTATACACATTTGTACTCTCGTAGCATTGCATTTATTATTTTCAAATTATGTGTGTCCTAAGAGAGGAGAAACTAAAAATATCTCTCGCGCAAGATTTCTTTTATAAATACAAACAAATGCACATGTATAACATAAATTATATCAATGCATATAAAGTGTATTTGGATATGAGAGGAAGTAGGGACCTCTCTTTTGATATAAAAGAATTTTTCATATTGGTGTGAGTCCGTGAGTTGTTTGATCTACATATTTGTAAACGATATTATGGTGCTATAGTACATTTGATAAATTCTTATTTATTATAGCCCTGAGTGAATTGCAATTATCGCAGCTATTGTCGAATACATATATACATACATATATATATATATATATACATACATACACATACTAAACACATGGAGATACATATATACTTTCGTATCGTCGAATTTAACGAGTGCTTATAATAAAAAAAAAATAAAATAAAAAAAAAGAAGATAATAGACCATGATTAAAAAATATCTCTCAGAAATTTTACCTAGGGCACAGTATTTTATGCTAATTCTTTAAAGAAAAAAATAAAAAAACAGAAAAAAGAAGAAATGTCGAAGTAGGTGCCAAAAGAAAAAAATACATAAAAAAGACTTGGTATTTAAAACTGAAAAAATTTGTAAGAGAAAAAAAATATTAAAAGTAACGACGGGCTAGTAATTATGTATGTGTTAAAAAAATAATAAAAATTGACGATGCAGTTTATAATTATGAAAATACACGCTCGCAGGCATGTGTAAACACAGAGGAGACATGTTCACATGGTATTTAACCCTTTTAGTGCCGTATGACGATATATCGTTGCGTATGCGATGATCGCGTCCTCGTTTTTGAATTGCGAGAAAGCTCTATCTCAAAATATATTTATAAAATGTTTTTTGCGGTCTAATTTCATTGCAAAAGAATTAAACAAAAATTTTCTTTAAGTTTTACTTTTTGTTATAATTTCTGATGGTCTTGCCGAGATGCTCTGTGGATGCTTGAACCAATAAAATAAAAATTCTATAACAATTCAGCGATAATTTCTTGGGACCGTAATCGGGTTCTTTTCAGGATTGTTATCAGACATTTCAATTGTTACACCATGTATCGATAAACGAGACAAAAATTTTTGTTCAGTCAGGTTTTACAAACTAAACAACCCACTTGTTCCGTAGTAGGTCGGTCTGAAGCTTGCTGCCATGCATGATGATGTAGTTATCCTTTTGTTCTCAGGACTGATATTGTTTATTTTATAAAAAAATTCATGAAAACGAAATACTTATAATTCATACTGCGTGACCTGAATAAAATTGATCAACCGAAGATTAGTGCAAATATTGTTTGAAGAAAAGTAACTTGTTTCTATATATTTTTTATCCTATTTTAAATTGATGTTATTATTATGATTTTGAATAAATATTAATCCCTTGGTCTACACGATATCTGCCAATTGTGCGAGCTTTAATA
This sequence comes from Mischocyttarus mexicanus, assembly GCA_023678845.1. Lineage (NCBI taxonomy): Eukaryota > Metazoa > Arthropoda > Insecta > Hymenoptera > Vespidae > Mischocyttarus > Mischocyttarus mexicanus. Next base: position 268,622 of record JACGTP010000059.1, on the reverse strand, counting down.
AACAAGAGAGTCGTCACGCGCCGTGCCATTCAACTGTTCAGCCGTGTACTCGGATTGGCGCAAAATGTATACTTTTCACCACGAATCAGGCTCGTGGTTTTCGCTTATGGCACAAACTTTTTACCACGATTCAGACTCGTGGTTATAGGTCAAAGGGTTAACACGTTCGCGACGGGGTGTACCACCGGTGGTACGCGCCGATGTCAATCTAATAAAAAGGTGATTATTGTAATTAACAAATTTATTTACATATTTATGAACATAAGAGAACTATTCCTTTTTGTGAATTTCTTCAAAACATTGTATACACAAAGCCGGATGATTGTCGCAAGAAGGGCAAAATGTAGTAACGCGCTTGGCTTTTTTTGCGGCTATCACGGTACCCACGCGTTCTGACAATTTTCTATAACATTCCCTGCAGCGCTTACGAACAATGCTTGCAATGCCCGGATATCTGTTTATAAAATGAACGTTGCTATCCTTTATTTGCCTTACTGATATTTCTTCAGTTATTAACAGTTTATCAATAATTTTTTCCCTAAATTTGAAAATGCTCATTTGACCACTACCCCATGTTTTATGTATGTAATATGCATTTACTATTGCTGTCAATTGCTATAACGCGGCAATGGTTTGTGTACTACCGGGGGCTCAGCCCGCCCGATGGGATCGAGCACGAAAAACAAGCCCGCCCCACGGTGCGGCCAGTGAATTCAGGCCCCGTCGCGAACGTATTAAAACCCTTTGCGAACAAATTAGATTCGGACATGGGTATCGTACTGGTCGGAATTCATTTCCGTTGAAAAAGCAGTGATGCGTAACATGCAAGATTATGAAGAATAAAGAAGATTTATCATTCCTTTTGACAACTTTAATGAATAGGTCGATTAGATATTTATATTTCTGCGGATAAACTGTAACTTGATACATAATTGAATACAATATAAGATTAGTATAGTTTCTTGTTGCGGTGGCTGAAAGCAGACATACGACCGGAACGGTAAAAAGTCTTTGGTGGGGTGAGAGTAAACGTCCACCCACAAAGAGTTAAATCACAATTGACGTTACATTACTCTCCCTTTCTTTCGCAATACGCTTTTATTTTGAATTTGTTAAATATCACTAAATATCAATTTGGTTTTTATGAGCTTTTTTCCAAACCTTTCTGCAAACTCGTCATTTTCGCACAATTCGTCACGGCACTAAAAGGATTAAATGGACTATCGAGTTTTTGGTAAAATCGAGGGGATATATTATATTTACAATACTATATTATATTTTTCTCTATAATATCATACGAGATCGCGTATCTTTCTCAGTCCTGTTTATATTTTTAGAGACTTTAAAAGAAAGAATTTTTACACTCGACGATATTCAAATGAAAAAAAAAAAAATAAAAAAAAAAAAGAAGAAGAAACTAACTTTCTCTCTCTTTCTCTCTCTTTCTCTTTCTCTCTCACATTGTCAGTTACGAGAAGAAACTATAATTGTGTCGTCCATATTATTATAAGTAATTCAATCTTTTCTATTCTCTTTAAACGAAGTAACCATCCATAAGAAAGAAAAAGAAAAACTCCATAAGAAAAAAAAACCAAAAACTAATCTCTATAGTATTGAAAAGAAGAAAGGAAAAAAAAAACAATTGAAAATCTAATCAATTTATATTAGTCGGAATGAATGAATGGAATTTTTTCAGTTATTATTTTTCTATGCCATTATACTCTTTTCCTCGTAATACTGTATTTTAAATATCATATTATAAATATAACTTATATTGTTAGATCTCTCTGTATCTCGATTGCTGCACAGCTTATGTATGAATAATTATACTTTCTCGTCAATGAAAAAATATTTTCATTGTTTGTGTAGTATATGCCTACTCTCTCTCTCTCTTTCTCTCTCTATCTATCTCTCTCTCTCTCTCTCTTTCTCTCTCTCTCTCGGAAAACAAAAAGATTCGCGTGAGCGTTTTTTTGAATAATATATTTAAAAAAATAATATTATTATTAATAATAATAATAGTAATAATAATAATAATAATAATAATAATAATAATAATAATAATAATAAAATACAGAAATTTATCGGTCAACAACCTTGTGCTATGTCCAATAGTTATTTAAGTAATTCTATCATGTAGTAACATACCTTTATATCGATCTTATACCTTATATGTATATCATCTATAAAACCTTTTTACCAAATATGTAAATTGCATTTTCGAATTTTACCTTTTATTCGTCATTTAGTTATAAATAAATATATATATATTTAATATGTGATATGTATTTAATATATTTTCAACTTCAGGAAGCCTAATCGCGAGTTTATTGCATCGACGAAAGGACCATAAAGTATGAGGTGGATGTTTGCACGACCTTAAAGAAAAGAAAATAAATGCATATAATATGTAGATGCTAATAAAATGTCTTATGGCATATTTATATATCCTCTTTTCATTTTGTTTTAATTAATTAATATTTATATGCTTACCGTCGAAAAAGTTTCTAAACAAAATACGAATATTTTTCCTGCAGTTAAATAAGAAGGTCTTAGGCTCCTTCGAATAACAAACAATATCATTTTACGTACTATTATTGGAGCATCATACCATAATCCGCTATACCTGAAGAATTTGTTAAAATATATATTTTTTTTTGTATTTTTAGTCCAGTCAATCTAGCCTGATTTTAGGCTCAAAATGGATATTGCTCCCACCTGACAGCAAAAAATTTTAAAAGGTCTGGAATGTGGTCTACATTAAGAGATGCATAATGCATTTGCTGAAAAGTGTGTGCATTTTGTATTAAAAACCAAAATGTGGAAAAAACCGCGAAAAAATCGTGTTTGCTCGTCGATACAAACGTTATACGTGACAAACATATAGACAAACATTTATTTATATATATATGCAGAAGAATTATACGTAGGGAATTATTTTATAAAGAAATTTCTTATGTTCACAGATACAGGGTGATTTTTAAATATTTCAATAAAATTTCATAAATCTTATAGAATATGTTAGCAAAATTTTAAAGAAATAAATAAGATATTCTGTAATTTTTAATATGTATATGTATTGTAATTAGGCTTATCAGAAATTTCATATACATCAAATAATTATTTTTTAATGAGATAAATAAAAATCAATCATTAGAAATAGATAAAAGCTGTTCAAAAGTAGGTCACTGTTAAGAAAAATAGGTCAACCCTTCAAAAACATAGTAATAATCCCATACGTATTGAATGTATTGAGAGAAAGATAGGCAAAATACATTTTTGCTCGTCTGTAGGTCCAAGTCAAATGAGAAAAGCACCGGTTATGTTTATATCTCTCGATGAATTCCAAGAAATTCGTTATATATGAAATACACATAAAAAAAACATTCTTTAATTACCGGCTTAATTGAGAGCGTTCAATGTTTTGTTTACGTTCACTTCTCTCTCTCACTCCTCGGCAAGTGTCTATAGCCCACCGTTATTGTTTCGTCGTTGAATTTGTATTTGACCTTTGTTCAGTATCTGTATTCATAGCTATTTTTCATAATAATCGTTAGTCATCTTCGAGCGTCGGAAGAAGTAACAACGCTATTAAACAAGTATGTAATTTATTTCGCGTCGCGTGTACGTGTGTGCGTGTTTTCGTCATACGCAAGTAATATGCATATGTGAGCGAGTGTTTGTTGTGCTGAAAAGTGATATATACATATTAGGTGTTGGAATTAACTCGTAGCGTTATACTAAAGATGACATGAGTTTTAAAGTATTCTGTTTTCACCATCAGAAACAAATTTATCGTAAACCAGCTCCAACAAGGTTTTATTTTTATGACAAATATTGTGTTTTAATTGTTAATAAAATCATGTTACTATTATTTCAATATGTTGAGGTTTATCCCAAATAAAGTGTTTTTGCGGGAACGGCACAAAAGAAAAAGTTTTTTACATCGTATTGTTACTAGTGATGAAAAGTGGATACATTATGACAATCCTAAGCGTAGAAAATCATGGGCTAAGCCCGGACAACCATCATCATCAGTGGCAAAACGCAATATTCATGGATCTAAGCTCCTCCTTTGTATTTGGTGGGATCAACAAGGTGTAGTATATTATGAATTGTTAAAACCCAATGAAACCATCACTGGAGATCGCTACCGGTTACAATTGAAGCGTTTGAGTCGTGTATTGAAGGAAAAACGGCCGGAATGGAGCAAAAGGCACGATAAAGTTATTTTACTGCACGACAATGCTCGATCTCAAGTGGCGAAACCAGTGAAAACATACCTGGAAACATTGAAATGGGAAGTCTCAACCCACCCGCTGTATTCTCCGGAATACTCTTGCCCCTTCGGATTACCACCTGTTTCGGATTACCACCTGATCAATGGCTCATGGTTTATCAGGGGAAAAATTAACATCTTATGAGGATTGCCAAAATTGGATCGATTCATGGATTGCCTCCAAGGACGAAGAGTTTTTTCGACGGGGTATTCGACAGTTACCCGAAAAATGGGAAAAAGTAGTGGCAAGCGATGGGCAGTATTTTCAATAACGTAATTTTTTACTTTCATTTTAAATAAATCGTTATTTTTTAATAAAAAAACGCTACGAATTAAGTCGAACACCTAATATTTGGATATAAGGACAAAGTACATTTAAACGTAAGCTGACTATGATTTTTAATCTTTTTAACATTTGATTTCGGCGTAGTAGAGTTTAGTGTTAATCATATTACACGAATAATTTTCAATAAAAAAAATTCTAATACCCAGTTAACACAAAACGTTCATATGACGTTAATATTACGTCATTTTGTAAAAATGACCTAAATCGAACGTCATATTAACGTTTTGTGTTAACTGGGTAGGTATTCGTAACGTTGTAAAATTTTTTCAACCGGACATTGTATGATAAGCATTAATATCGCATTTTCTCCATTTTAAAAAACATTTCATAAGGAACTAATTATTCTTAGTAAATTTTTTACCAAAAACTATTAGTTTCAAAGATCAAAGTCAAGATTTTCGAGAAAACACGATTTTTTCGCGGTTTTTTAACATTTTGATTTTTCATGCAAAATGCACACACTTTTCAGCAAATGTATTATGCACTTCTTAATGTAGACCACTTTCTCGACCTTTTACAATTTTTTCCTGCCAGGTGGGAGAAACATCTTGTCAAAATGCTAATTTGACTGGACTATTTCGAATAGTTTGAAATATTTGATAAAAAAATGATTTATTTTATTTGTTATCTACTGAAACGTTGTTACCATCAAATATGAAATGGTTTTCTTACTTTTCGGATAGATGGCACTCACAAGCAACATTACCGACAAAAATTGAAAAATATCTTATCTTCTTGATGTATATCATAATAAATAAAAAATAATTATTTTAACTCACGCTTTAAAACAAATATCGCTACTATGGTCAATTATTCTTTGCCCGACAAAACTAATGCAATACACATGGAAAAGTTGAGCCAATGTAAATGCTGCAAATTTTAATACTTGCGATGATTTTCCAAGTAACTCTGCTACCTATTATGTGTTGTGATTTTAATTATAAAATCAATAAAATTCACGAACATAATCTAGTCGAATTTGAATAATTAATACTTACTCGCAAAAGGGAAACGCTCAAACAAATTATATTCATTCCTGTTATTAATAACGATGGCAATGAAAAATATGATTCCATAATATCGGCAAATCTTTAAAATTACAAGTAATTGAAAAATAAGATTATATGAATTATTCCAATTTATATATTTTATAAATTTGTATACAATTCTTATTTTTATACTAACTCGACAGCTCTTTTGTGTGCACCAATAAGAAGCACGACACTTCGAATACATTCTTTGCGTCGAAGATTCGAAGGCATTTTTTCAATATTATTTTCCTTTAACAAATGTTCTAAGCGGTATCTGAAAAGTACAATTAAATCTATCTTCCTTTATTATAATTAAAAACATTTTTTTTGTTAAATGAATTAATATAAAAATGAAACATTTCTCGTACCCAACAACCGCAAATAAACCACAAACGTGAGAAGTAAAAACTAAGAAAATGACATCGTTTGCGAGAAAACAGGTAATCCCAATCATAATAGCCGATGTCATGTGAAAATAAATTGGATAAAAGTATTCTTGCGGATCAACAAAGTATTCGTTCATTATTACGTGTTGCAACGGACGGGATTCGTTCAATGGCAAAATTAAATCGATGATTTTTGGTACAAACGATACCAAAAAACTTAGTATCACAGTTGTATAGATGTATACTAAACGAACAAGAGGAAGAAAGTTGAGTATATTTTATAATACATTTAGTATGGTGAATATGAAATCTTACTTATGTATCCTATCGTATAAAATCTTCCTTCTTTGGCATACTTTTCCATTATAGTAATTTCTTCTTTGGTTTTCCATAATTTCCATTCGTCTTCGATCTTAATTAAAAGCTTTTTTATCTGTGAATATAGTTCATTAATAATAATGAAATACAAATTTTAAGAATATAATTTAATTTTAGGAAATACGTGAGATAAAATAAAGAAAAAAAAATTTTATTTTAAATTGTAAAATAATTTCCTTACCCGGTAAAAGATAAAGAAAAAAAAATATTATCATCTATTTATGAAAAAGTGTTAAAACAATGAATTGACCTTATTACCACCGAAGTAACACGCGTGACACTTGATAGAAAGAGTTGACATAAGCGATATTCCTGCAACAGCATCAGCCATGAATTCTAAAACTCCCTTAGAAGAATACAACAGTAAAATCTGTAATAATAATATTTACCGAAATATTAACTTATCTGTTACAAAGATAAGTAACACAAATATTTTTCTTACGCGTTTTATATTGAATTATTAGGTGTTGGAATTAACTCGTAGCGTTATACTAAAGATGACATGAGATTTAAAGTATTCTGTTTTCACCTTCAGAAACAAATTTATCGTAAACCAGCTCTAACAAGGTTTTATTTTTACGACAAATATTATGTTTTAATTGTTAATAACATCATGTTACTATTATTTCAATATGTTGAGGTTTATCCCAAATAAAGTGTTTTTGCGGGAACGGCACAAAAGAAAAAGTTTTTTACATCGTATTGTTACTAGTGATGAAAAGTGGATACATTATGACAATCCTAAGCGTAGAAAATCATGGGTTAAGCCCGGACAACCATCATCATCAGTGGCAAAACGCAATATTCATGGATCTAAATTCCTCCTTTGTATTTGGTGGGATCACAAGGTGTAGTTTATTATAAAAATAGAATAGTTTAACCCTTTGCGGTCCGATGTCGAGTGTGGCTCGACATGGCCTTTCGTTTCAGTACGTCCGATATATGATTAATTATAGGCTGTAAACAATAAAAAAATGTTTAAAAATTTTACAATTTTATTTTATACATGCACTAATTCATAAGTCCGTTACGTCAGTAAGATCATGTATGCTTTGCACAATAAACGCTACCAAGCGGACAAGCGACTGCTGAAATCTGCGCGGACCTGCTGAAACGAAACAGTGAAAAGCGTTTGGACCGCAAAGGGTTAAAACTCATGTCATCTTTAGTATAACGCTACGAGTTAATTCCAACACTTAATAATTTTTTACTTTCATTTCAAATAAATCGTTATTTTTTAATAAAATAAAACGCTACGAATTAAATCCAACACCTAATATAATAAATCTACAAATATATTTACCTCAGTGATAATAATAGACGTGGTCAGAGAAGTAACAAAACAGAGAGAAAATAAACGAACATTGGGATTCTGATCAGGCCACTGACCTATCATTGATAAAAGACGTTTACTAACCCTATAGTAGGGAAGATCGAAAATTTCCATAGGGTTGTTAAGAAGGCGTGAAACATTCTGAACGAAAGAATAGTTAGAAAAATGACAAGTAAGAACCGGACGTTATTCTAATCAAATATTTAAACCCTCTTTTCTTCATCTTCTTGAAGAAGTAGTTACGAACTTCAAAAGTCAGACATAAGACTGCAAATGTCTGCAAATTTAATGATCTTTTTCTTCTTCGTTAAGTTTTTCCTTTCATTTTCTTCCATATGACATTTCTTTTTAATTCTACGTTGTTGTTTATAAAAAGTAATTATATGTTTCCAACATGTAATTACAGCTTATCAAGTTCCTGAGTTGACTTTTTCTTATTTTCATTTCCCCAGATAGATAAATTATACTATTATTTTATCATGAAATTAACTGTTGTCAAATCGATCAATTTTAACTATTTATAATTAATTTATCTCGCACAGGCGTATAGACATTAGACAGTAGCTCGTTCGACAAGCTTCTATGTCTGTCGTCTAACAGTGTTACTTAGCTTTCGTTTATAGAAAAATGATCGTAAAAAATGAAATTTCTAATTAAATGTGATCAATTATTATTCTAAACTATTTTCATTCATTCTTCATCGTCATGGTAAATATTTCAATTTATGGTGAACGAATTTTCTGACTAATATCCAATGTGAATTAATAATATGAATAAGAGTTTGGTTTCATCTTTAGCTGTTTGTCTATTTTATATTAGGTGTACAAATAAGTTATCGCCGTTCAACAAAGTATGGCTTTATCATTAAATTATGGTTAAAATGGTCTGATGTAAAACGTCATATCGTAAAGTAAGACATCTCTCGACAACATAATCTTGATATATTAGTGATTTTGTATTGGTATCGGATATTTTTTTTCCTTCGAAAATGTCGAGTTTAAGGCCGAATAAGCACCATTTGCGGGAACTTTTGATTCAATTATTTAATTTAAAGAAATCTGCATCTGATGAGCATCGATTGCTTGTAGAGGCATATGTCGAGGCTTTTTTAAGTTAGAGAAGTTTTCATGAATGGTTTTTATAGTTCAAGAACAGA
>JACGTP010000059.1:238491-254942 GCA_023678845.1 Mischocyttarus mexicanus | reverse complement strand
TCTGTTCTTGAACTATAAAAACCATTCATGAAAACTTCTCTAACTTAAAAAAGCCTCGACACATGCCTCTACAAGCAATCGATGCTCATCAGATGCAGATTTCTTTAAATTAAATAATTTAATCAAAAGTTCCCGCAAATGGTGCTTATTCGGCCTAAAACTCGACATTTTCGAAGGAAAAAAAATATCCAATACCAATACAAAATCACTAATATATCAAGATTATGTTGTCGAGAGATGTCTTACTTTACGATATGACGTTTTACATGAGACCATTTTAACCATAATTTAATGATAAAGCCATACTTTGTTGAACGGCGATAACTTATTTGTACACCTAATATTTATATATATGTAATTTTTATGAATGAAAATGAATATAATCTATTTAATGAACGAACGATTCATCGACGACACTTTTAATCTATATTTATTTTCGTCTTTTTTTATTTATTTTAATCTTTTAATACTAATCGCGTAAAAGAGATAGAGAGAGAGAGAAGGTTAAATCGAAAGATAATAGATTTAATATAATAGATTTAAAACGTATATGAATTAATGTAATCAAACTCATCGATATATTTATTACACGATATGCAAATCGACCGATTTCATGATTAAATAAATAAAAATAAATTTGATTCTCTTCGTTCGCGAAACAATCCTTTTCATGCGATCACGTTTTCTTCCATATATTATTTTATTGCAATTCAACGAATAAGAAGATAATATAAAAAAATATAGAAAGTTTGATGATAAACGATAAGTTTTTTCAATACTATACAAGAGTGAAATTTCAGTGAAAGATTCAAAGAAAATTATTTTCCATTGAGTGAATATTTTTCCCTCTCTCTCTCTCTCTCTCTCTCTCTCTCTGCCACTCTTAGTTCTACTCTCTATGGGTGATCTCGTAAATATGAAAAATACATGTCCTTGTGAATGCAAAACTTTTGTGCTTGTATGCGTCTATGCAAGAGTGCATCCAACTGTAAGAGGAAAAGATTTGTCGTCTGCATTGAATCTATATATATATATATGTGTATATTTTTATCTTTTTCTCACACAATGTGGAAATAGGAGAATGAAAAATGAGAAATTCTGAAACATAGAAAATAAGGATTTGAATTTCCCTAAATGAATTCATAAAGAAAAAATTGATAATACATATAATAGCTAAAAATCCAATAATAAAAATAATTTATATAAATATCCCTAGTCAATCTCTGTTCATATTTTTCCTATCTTAGAATATAACTTTTTTTACCTACGTAGAAGTTTTTGTGTGGGTGCGTATGATTCGTGCGCACTTTACGATACTTAATCAATGAATGATGAAGCAAAAAAACCCATAAAGGTCATAGTAGAAAGAGCTTATCTTCCTACTCGGATGTGCGTAAAAACATGAACATATATATAATAGTTGAAATAAATTGATATAATACGTAATATTTATTAAGTAACACATATATATATAATTTTATAACAAATTTATTTATATTGATATTGATCGATTAATAAAATCCAAGTTATTTGAATAAGAAAACTTGTACAATACTATTAAACCGACAAAAAAATAAATAAATCCATTTATATTTACATGTTTTTTGATAATCACAAATTTATTTGATTGGAAAGTTTATTAGATTTCAAAGGACGTGCTCGTAACTAACCCGATAAAATCTCATTTGTATTTAAGCCCGGTCTAATTAATCTTTATGAATTTTTCATAGACCACTCGACACGCGAAAACCGTCTAGACTACTTCATTGTAATTCAAATACAGCACAATAATAAGTTAAATAAATCTTTTAAATTATTATTCCAAATTGATGATATTCGTTATAAGTTTCTTATCTTCGTTACGTTAATTTGTTAACTAATAATCTTTTAAATTATATATGCCATACAATTTATTATATATATATTATGTCTCCTACAAATTATTTAATTTAGAAACTTCCACGTGCGCTATTAACAAATTAATATTGCATAATTTTCCGTTGCAAATTTACAAAAGAAATTATTGGGTGTACAAATAAGTTTCCGCCGTCTAACAAAATATGGCTTTATATTTAACTTATGGTTAAAATTGTCTGATGTAAAATGTCATATTGTAGGGTTTGATATCTCTCGACAACATAATCTTGATATATTAATGATTTTGTATCAGTATTAGATATTTTGTTTCGTTCGAAAATGTTGAGTTTGGAGACAAATAATCGTCATCTGCGGGAACTTTTGATTAAATTTTGTAATTTGAAGAAATTTGCAGCTAATGCGCATCGATTGCTTGTAAAAGCATATGTCGAGGTTTTCTTAAGTGAAAGATATTGTTATGGATGGATTTTGAAGTTCAAGAACGGTGACTTTGACGTTGAAGACAAAGTACGTAACGGAAGATCGAAAGTGTACGAATATGCGGAATTGAAAGCATTATTGCTTGAAGATTCGTGTCAAACGCAAGAAAAACTTGCACTTACATTAGGAGTAACTCAGCAAGCAATTTTATATCGGTTAAAGTTATTAAATGCCTAATTTTTTAATAAGAACGGCGAGAACTTATTTGTACACCTAATAGAATAAGTAAATATTTTTGTTAAAACATATTTGTTAACTCGTTTTACATATTCAAGTTTCGTACAAGTTAAAGAAAATATTTCTTTGTTATAACGTGAGGTAGAAGAGAGACAGTCAAACAGCTCTGTAGATAAATCTCAAAATTGAACTTTCATCGCGATTAAAACAGACCTTAACAAAATTTTTTTACCAAAATTTATATCACCTTATTTCTTTTACTTTTTTTTTTTTTTGTTCTTTTTGGTATTTCTTTTTTTTCGATTAATTACACATTCGAATGGAATCGTGAAAAAGTATTAATAACGATTTTTCAAATCCTTCTTCGTAAAACTAATAATATATATCTTCCGCTCATAATCTCTACCCCGTATGTATACTTCACTAACAATATTTTATACAAACTAAATATGGAACAATTTGTTATAATATACGATCATTTTATTGTGTGGGCATTCTTATTATTATAAGAATATTTCTTCTTTTTTTTCTTCTCTCTCTCTCTCTCTGTTACCTTTTTAATTTTTATTTGAAATTACTCACACGTCGTCGTTTAAAGAGTAAAACCTACCTAACATTTATTTATTTATTTATTTATTTATTTGCTTTATCGTTGATAGAATATTTGATTTAAGAGAGGATTCAAAATACAAAAACAAATAAAAACAAATTCGAACAGAATTATATATATAGAAGAGAGAAGTTATGTATGTACATGTTATATTCTAAATTCCAATTTTTCAAAAACATTCTCGACAATCGTTATTGTTGATTAATAGTAGAATAAATCATATTTATCAAGTTTTCATTTCGATCATGCCAACTCGTCCTTCGTTAAATAAAGTCTTCATTTCGATCGATAATCTTTCTTTCAATCCATGCACGTCAATTCCTTCTTTCTTTATTTCTTTTTCTTTCTCTTTCTGTTTCTCTTTGCAAATATTTTAAAGGCACGGGCCACATGTGTTTATTTATTTAATTATTTATTTAATTATTTAATTAGTTATTTAATTATTCATTCCTTTTTCCCCTATTATTGGTATTTAATTATCCAATCCATACGACGTTATCATAATCGTTGCATTTATTAGCATAACGTATAGACGTTACAAGCACGTGTATAATGCGGTCGTTCAATAGAATATCCGATCATTCTACAAAATGCCCCAAAATCTTAAAACAATCTCTGTCCGGAAAATCATTACTTTTTTTTTTTGGTATCTTTTTTTTCTTCTTTTTTTTATCCTTTTTTTCCTTTTTTTCATTTTTTCATTTTTTTTCGTTTAAATCTGAATACATATTTTAATTAATACATCATAAAGAAAACTTCGACTGCTCTGTTTTTATTCGTATTTCTTATCTTCTCTCTTTTATCTATTTTTTTTGCCTTTTTTAAATTTCATTTTACTTTATTTTAGAATTATTTTTAAACTAGTACCATCGAAACTATTTTCTTTCTTCATTGGTTTTATTTGTCTGTTGTATGTTTGTCTGTTAACACGCGAAAAACTATGACAAAATTTACTCTCCCCTTTTCAGTTTATATCTTTTTTTTGTTGTGTGTGTTTTAACTCGATAATTAATTAATTTATTTCTATATTTATATATAGAGTCATCATCATCATCATCATAATCATTGTGGTATGAGTAATAAGTTCTTATTTATAATATATTTATTGCCGTTTAGGAAATCATCCCTTCTTCGAATATTACACCCTCGCTTTGTTTTTTCTTCTTCTTCGTTTTCGGCTTCTTCTTTTTTTCGTGGCAATCGGGTCGAACGAAAAAACAAAAACAAAAAATATAAAAAAAAATCGACTTAAAAGTTTTACAATTTTGTTGTTCTGTTTACATCACGTGTCAGGTTGTTTAATGTGTGAAGAAGTGTATGATTGAATGATATTGCGATAGAGGAAAGATAAGAATGGTTATCCAACAAATAACTGCGATCGTATACCTAACAATTATGAAAGTATTCTTCTCCTGTTTTAGTAAGTCGACGCTACTCTCATTTTTTGCCTTTTTATTGATATCGTTTATTTAATTAGGTATTTCCTTTTTAATTCATTCATTTATTTCTTTTTCTTTACCGTGCAACGTTGCAATCGACCGAAGAAATCTTGCTTCTCCAACAAAAAAATATCTAATTTTTCTGCATTGTTCCAATTATTATTTCATTTCATTTTTGCTCAGAACACTTTCCCCTCCCTTTTCTCTTTTCTTTTATAATAATAATAATAATAATAATAATAATAATAATAATATGTATGTATGTATATAGCACATCTTGTAGTGTTACACAGACTCAATGAAAATATTTTATTTTCACGGTGTTCACATGTTTTCACGGTTAGCCAACATTTTCTAAATGATTTATAATTCATTTATTATTATACACTACTGAATAAATTTTGTCCTTCATATAGTAAAACTGCGAGAATTTAATTTGAATGGTTTGATAAAAAGAGCATATTTGATTTGTTAAATCATGAAGAAATTTTTGGCTCACCCAATGTATGTATGTATGTATATAATATACGTATATATGGTGTTACCACCAATATCTGCTAATAATTTAACAGAGTATTTAGTTCATATTCTTAAGAAAATGTATTCCAGTATTTGATAATTACAGAGTACATATGTAAACACATATATTAATGCATCTGCTATATATACATATACATATATTTTGCATAAGTTATATTTATAATTATACCAGTATTTTTGAATCATCATAAAGTTGATTTTTCAATGGACAGATACACGATATTGTTGTTATTTGTTTTTCACTATTCCGATATCCAAAAGAAAAAAGAATAAATTACTTGAATGAATTAGAAACGTTTTATTTGTCTCTCTCTCTCTCTGTCCTTCTGTCTTTCCTTTCTTCTTTTTTTCTTATCTTTTGTTCAAAAAATCTTCAATCGATCGTAACATTGCATTAAGTTAAAAATGGGAATTAGATTTTGTTAATCAAATAGGGATAAATCGAAGAAGTTCCCGATCGATGAAAACATTTTTTTATTTTTTTTTGTAATGAAGAAAAATTCGCTGTACGGACGAAATTCTAAATCATTGTATACGTTTTAAAATACGGTGCTAGAATTATATATGTATGTACTATTTAAAAGTCCTGCCACCTAAGTTTTCTCTCTCTCTCTCTTTCTTTCTTTCGTTTTTCTGTTTGTATGTATGTTTGTATGTATGTCTGTATGTATGTCTGTATGTATGTATACTTGTCTGTCTGTTTTTCTGTCTATCCGTCTGTCTTAATTTACTTATAACAAAGGAACATTCCTCTAGACAAATATAAAGTTTTACTGGCAGAATACTATTTCAAATGATAACTAGAACCAACTAGTGGCACCACCAAATTTGCCAGATAGACCACCGATACCCTTGCCGAACATACTGCCGACTTTGCCAACAACGTTAGAAGTTACGTTGCTAATATTGGCTACATAGTTCGCATCTTCTCCTCCCATTGTTTCCACGATCGTCACCTTTGTTTTTGGTCTTTCCACGTCTTCGTCGTTACCATTCTCGGAAAGTCCTCTGCGAGATTGATTTTTTTTTTGCGATGAAAGGAATAAAAGAAAAACAAATTAATTTAAATAAATTAAATGATAAAATTATGTTGGTGATTATAAAAGTGGTCTAAGTCATTTAGGATATTAAAAAAGAAATAAGTTGAATTATCGATTTTTACACCGATTTTTACACATATTTATATATAAATAATAATTAGTTTTGCTTAGCGGTATACAATACTCCATACACCGTATGCAACCTAAGGGGTACATATCAACTTTGTATGAAGTATTGCATAATTTCAGATACTGTATCAATTAAATAAATAAATAATTTTTGCGCTCAAGATTATGTTATAACAGATTCTCTAAACACATAATGAATTAAAATATATGACTTAAATCATTACGTCATTATATGACCTAATCACCAACAAAAAGATAGTAATTAATATTACATACTCTTCGTTCTGAGCGCTCATGGTTAAGGCACAAGTTGCTTCTTCCGTCTGCATCCTCTTGGATATAGTCTGATATGTCTTCGAGTTGAGCTTTTCTTCCATTACACCTTGAAGCTCAAAGTCCGAGTAGATCTTTTTAACAATGTGTGCGAGACAGGTACATTGATAGAGATGTAAACTATGATCGAGTCTCTCGGACAGCCACGTGCACAGCATTTGAATTTGTGCGGTGTACCATTGCTATAAAAAAAAAAAATAAAATAAATTATTTCTTTAAAAAAATAACAAATACTCATCGAGATATAAATACTTTGATATGATGAAGTAATTTTACCTCGAAGAAAGTCAAAATCCATAATTCATCGAGTACTTTGCTACGAATCTGATCCATACAATTCCGTGTGAAATTAACGTACGCTGCACCCATTTCCTTACCGCTTCCCGAAACCTTCTATAAAAATTCCCATAAAATATCTAGGACATTTTGGAACCTATCTACACTAATAACGTGCAAAGCATTTTACGAAATAAAGAAAAAAATAATTATTCATGGTACATTAATGCAATTATTCGATTGGCAAAAGAAAACTGAATGACAAACCGTAAAGCTAAGGATAGAACCAATAAGAGATCCTTCATCGTAACGAGATAATTTTGACAAAGTTGTTTCCAATACTGTAATTAATTTATTAATCATTCCCAAGTTCATAGCAGCTGAAGTTTTTTCTAATAAATCGTCGATTTTCGAGTGATATTGATGCTGCAAAAAAAATATCAATAAAAGTTATTCTTATCTCTCTCTCTCTCTCTCTCTAAAAATGATAATTAAATCAATTTCATACCACGTCGACACCGTCAACGGTGCAAAGTTTGAAGCTCTGATTCTTCGCATCCAAAATAACATTCACCATAGCACATATTTCCGATGGTATAATATAATCGGTTGACGTAAACGTCACACCCTTTTTAAGCCATTGCTGAAAAGCCGTATCTGTCTTCTGAATGCACGATTCTATCATATCACAGGCCATTAATTTTAATCGTTGTTCTAGGTGTTGTCGAAACTCTTGATCTGGCCAATGTAAGCCACCGATAAAAGATTGCAAAGCATCGAGCTTCCAGAAAAGATCTTCAGAAGTTGCACATCCATTTCCTTTGATCTCCCAACGTTCCTTTTCGAATCCTTTGTGAATGGACTGGGCGATTGATGTTTCCATTAAGTCGACGTATCGCACAACCAAAGGTGCAAACGTGTCACGTAAATGTTGATGAAATCTTCCGTTCTTCAAGTTGTCTACAAATTTTAATGAAATAAAAATTAATTATCTTCATCCTTGAGATCTACGATTTTTTGTTTGTTTCTTAATCATGATTAGAAAGAAATGAAAAATTTGAATTTAAAGTTATACTCACCGTCTGTCCTAAGATAATCGTTCAAAATCTGGAACAGTGGGAAACTGTCCCAGGTGTCAGGTGGTTGCTCAGCCAAGACCTTATCCATATCGACCGCAAATAGCGACCAGAAGATCTCGGCGTGCTCCACCATGAGATCGCTGAACCAGGCGAACGCCTGCGGTACAGTATAGTAGGAGCGGATCGTGAAAATATTGGACGTCACACATATACGGTGGGCACTTGTTTTCTAGCTCAGAGCAGTGGGAACGCTACCCCGAGCACGGAGTCCTCGAGGACCCAGAAGACACTACTTCTACTTAACGTCTAACTTACGTTAGTGATGTATGAATTATTATTCTTATGAGAAAAAAATAATTAAAATGAAAGCGTAACTATTGCTATTATTATTATTATCATTATTATTATTATTATTATATTACGTGAAAGTTTCATGTGCAACTCCAATTTGAAATCCATCGCGATTATGATAATGAACAAAAAATAATAATAAACGCGAGTTTTGTCTTCTGAGGAGGTTGCGGACCCTTACCAAATCCGTATATTAAAGCATGCTACCCTCTCTCTCGAGAACTCCGAGAATGGACACTCAGTTCTAGAAACCCAACTAATACCTCCGAATAATGCTCTTCGTTTTGTTGGAGAAGATCAACGCACAATTCAGCAAGGTGTATCAAATCTTCCAATTTTTTACTTGGAGGTACGCAAACCTCACCACTGAAATCATCTTCGATCTTAGCCTCCGCCGACAACTTCGTGTAATTCACGAGAGCTGCCGTTTCTAAACAGGACTTTATCAAACCCTTAACTTCTTCCTGGGGAACTGGTGTTACACTGTCCTTCATCAAGACACGTTCTAAAAGGGATAACGTTGACTTCAGTGCACCTTCTGGTCGTCCAAATGGAAAGCAATATCTGTGTGATTAATACAGATTATTTATTTCTTTTTTTTTTTATATACTCGTAATGTGGATAATGTTTTATAATTATTCTCTAAGAAAATTCAAAATTATCTCTTTGCCTGAAATTGGTTATTTGTTTTTCCAGAATTTTCCTAAGTCTCTCTTTGACCTCCTGAAATTTATCTTTCTCCTCGTGAGTTATCGAACCAACCCCATCCGTAGTGTTACCATAAACGTGAGTGGCACAAAATGCAAAGCTAAAGTGTAGCAACGTCGGATCTATCATAAGTCCACGATCAACTCGATCTAGAAGATCATGTAGATAGCAAAGGTGACGGAAGCAACCACGAACACCGTATCTATAACAATTAATAAATGAGTTAATCCAACGATTTTTCACTGTTTTATTAATTTATTTTTTTAAATAATTCCTTCATTATTATATTTTAAAGATAATTATCAATGTGTGTGTTACATATTTATAAATATATTATTATTCTGCCTGGATATATATGCAACCCATCAAACATTATTAATAATGTTGCTTGTAAACGCCATCTATCAGTATGAAACATCCCCTCAGTAAATGCAACACCGTCATACACACCTGTAATCAGCGATTGCATAATCTGAGGGGATATTATTTACTAATAGATGGCGCTCGCAAGCAACTTTATCGACATTGTATGGATATCTGCATAATATCAGGCGCCATATTAATTACATAAATAAATAACTTTTGCCCATTATACGTTTGGTTGCGCTATAACGCATCTTCTAAACGTAATGAATTATTCGCTGATTCTTTTTTAAAGAGCAGCACTTTATAATGTTAATGACATTACCTAGCACAATATTCATCGAGCACAAAAACTTGACCAGGAGAGAACCAACCCAAGGAGCAGTAAGGATCGTTCAGTCTGTAGTCTAGGATTAAATTCTGTAGAAATTTGAAAAGTGCATGATGATCGAATTTACATGGATCTGCACTAATATAATCTTCCATTCCGTGCTTCTTAGCTCTATCAGCATCCCCTTGAATTTTGCTAATCGTTGAATTCTTGTCTGCCACGGATACCGGTGGTGTTGGCTTGTGCGACTGTCCTGTCGCTCTGTACATAGCCATTACCCACAAATGGCATTCGTTTTCGTCATCCGAGGCGTAGACTATATTGTCACCTTCACGTACCGCGTTGAAAAAGAACCTGTCGAGTACACGTAATGAATGACCAGAATTTTTTCTTCGTTATTTATTTTCCTAGCATCAACCTATCCACAGCATACCACTTCTGAAATTGCATTGTTTTCATTGAAATGTCACAATAAATGTTTTATTTATCAATAATTAATCTGTGCACTTGTTTCATGTGTACGTTCTATCTATACACCCATCTATATATATATGCAATATATATACATTAAACACTATAGAATCTACTACGAAGCACAACTTCTAGGTCGAATCGAGTCTCAAATTAGTCGAATCCCTTGTGGAATTCGGATAATTCCAAAGTATCTGGATAATTTGAGGAATAAAAATCCAAATACTCGAATAACATTCGAATCCCAAACAGTTCGACGGCGAGTCATAGCTTTTGAAACTCGAGTCGATCTAAAAGCGTTGACAAAATTTTTAGCCTTTTTTTTTTACCTTTTTCTACAATTATATTTGTAGAAAAAAAAAGCAAAAATGAAAGAAACAGAAAATGGCTACTGTTGTAAAGAGTCATTGTGATATCATGCCTAATAAAAGGATGTACAGATAGTGTTCTAATAGTGATAATACCAAGAAAGTGCTCGTTACTTTAATAACATGTTAATGCATCACCGATTGCCGTTGATTGTTGAAGGGCTACATAAATTGTACTAAGAGCATGCCACTACGGCGTTAGGTATCTTCTCTGATATTTCTTTCGGAAATTTACCTTCCGCCTTCTAAATCCATGCCGACCATGAGATTAGCGGAAATAGCTTCGATATAGTCCACGGTATAGCCATCGAGCTGCATCATTTCCGACGGCTCGCTTTTCTTTTCTTTATACGAGCACATCGCAAATGTGTACTGCGAGACTTGGACCAACACAAAATATCGCTTCTTCCACTTTTTCCATACAGACTTGCCCAGAGCGTAAAGGTAACCGCAGTGTTTCATGTTCAACGGCTTATCCATTCGGCAAGCTATCTTCATACGGAGATCTTGATCAGGATTACTTCTGGATACCCTCATTCGGTGCCACTCTGGTACCTTGCACGATAGTGGGGTTGGCTTGAGTACAACCTTTCCCAATTCCTTATCCTCCAAAGCCAATACTGCTGGATTTTCGGTGTAAAGTCTTACTTTGACTATGGGGAGTGGATGCATCGTGGTGAAATCACCTTGCGTGTCCCACCTAACAACATTAAAGGAAAAAACAGGCAAATACGCACATCATGATCCTTGTGTTTTAATCGTTTATCCGTTTCTTTATCACATCGTGTCCTTTTTATCTTAAATATAATTTTCTTACTCACATTGGTTTGGACGCTTCAGCCTGATCAGTCTGTAACTTCTCGCTACCCTCCACTTGCATAGTGCAATAAACTATTTTACTGGGTGCTAGACTCTTTAGGCCTTTGACCTCCATAACAACTACTTCCAATTGGAAAGTCAGGCCGACGTCTATTTTTGACAGCTGGGGATCGGAATCAGCGGAGTCGCCCTCCAGTTTAGCGAGGGAACCCTGACCGCGGCAGCGGGAGCGCTCACCACGATAGTTGTAGCGCTTCAGCTTCTGCAGCCCGTATTTGCTGTCTATCGAACCCTTGGAGACCGGTAATGACTCCAAATTAGCCATTAGCAGGTTGATAGACGACTTGAGCTCCTCGATGTAGAGCGACTCCATCTCTTTCAGGAGGAACCTCGGCATGAGCTTGCGGTTCTATAGGACAAGGATTGCTAGATGTTTTTCAGACTTACAGAAAAGGAGTATAGACAATAGGAAAGATCAAGAGATAAAGAATTAAACTTCGTATTCTTCTCGAATGCAAGCCCTTTTAGTAGGTTCGTAAACTGTAGGAAAAGAAAAGCGAAATTAATAGTAAATAAATGAAATACCTTCTCCATTTCGTTGACTTTTTGTATGCGACCGTCCAGCTCCCTCCTGATGGCGGCAGCCTGTTCGTCGGCTGAGTCCAACAGGAGGGCGTTGAACAGAAGCTGATGTTCAAACTTCTTGATTCCAAGGATTTGCTGAAACATGTCGTACAACTGCTCCTTTGACAATATCAATTCCGAATTTAAAGACTGCTGTTGCATCCTGGAAGGCCTCTTTGTGTCTTCATCACCTGTCCCCTTGATAATACAATCGAACTTGGCCAACCAGGACGTAAGCACAGTCTCTTTGCTTAACCCGTCGATTTCCTGGAGGCTTCGAACACGCTTTTGAATGTTCTTTTTAAATACCTCGCGGAAGTCGATTTGGGAACAAGCACCGCTTTGTACCATTCGAACTACTCTGTCAGATTTCAGAAATACGTCGAAGTAATTCTGTATAGCATTGCGGAATGCCTCGTCGGCCATTATCTGCGTCTCACCTTTCAAGAAACCCTGAAAATCGAAATCGGTTAATAAGATTTATAAAAGTTCTACGTGTTTTTTCTTCCTTTCTTTTTTCTTTTTTTTTTGTTTCATTAACAAAATACTTTTAATTAGAAGGATCTCGTTAACCTATTGACCTAGTCTTTCAATAATACTACACATTTCAAATGTTATTCCATACGTCATTAAAATTTCCAAAGTGTTACTCTTGAGAATTAATTACAAAATTATCTTACACCACCATTCGATAGAACGTGCTAAACACGGAGACCTCATTTTATTTTGTGAAATTTTGTTATTTCCGAAATGAACATTTTTTTCTTTTCTATATTACAATGAAATCTCATTTAAATACAGAAACTTGTTTGACCCGATGACGTGTGAATTTATTATCGATAATAACGAATTTTATGCATATGCATGTATATTCGATCAAATAGGAACTAATATAATTAGAGCCTAGACCAGAGTAACTATTGAAGACCATCGGCGCGACCATAGATAATTTAAAGCAGAGTATCACATTGATTTATCAGAGAGTGTAAACGAAGGTGAAGGTTATGCACGAATCAACTGTAAGACCCCGTGTAAGGTTTCGCGAAATTACCGTCTATTTTAAAAGGTTTCTAACGCTTTCGATATTATAAATCGAACATATAATAATTAAATATATATATACATATATACGAATGTAACGTTACGATATTTAAATTGCGAAGACTTAAACATTACTATCATTGTGTTGATTTGAACATCTATTCTCGTCTGACTAGAAACATTATTCGTGTTCCAGATCAACAATCAACAAACGAACACAGGATAAGCTGCAATCACCTGAAAGCGAGAGCAGATCGTTTCGAGTTGCTGCTTCGTTACTTTCATTTGCCTGCGTGTCATATCCATCGGTTGCTTCGCATTGAATGGATAAGCAATGCATCGTGAAATAAAAACGTACAGTTGTATCCTTGTCTTTCGTTCTTCCTCTTCCCTTTCTTCTTTATCCTAAAGGGAACCAACAAATATATTCTATATAAAACTATTAGAGGAAAGAAATAGTCAAAGACAATGTAACAAGGTACCCCTTACAAATTGGATAATACTTTAAAATGTTTAAAAATAGTGACCAACAGAGGAGAAAGATAATAGAATAAAGAAGTTGAGAAGGTCAACTATAAGATGATACCTGCAAATCCACTTCAGTTTTTTCACTTGCTACAGATGGAGAAGGGCTAGTTGGTCTCTGAGAATAATTTGCAGCATCTTGTGCTGCACTCATAGACGGTGACAAAGAATTTCTTGCACTGGAAACGCTTGGTACGTCGAGAGCGGAGGCTGAATCTTGGGAGAGAGCGCCGGTAGTACGAGCTTGTGCTCCAATACCACCGGGTGGACCGACGTGGTTCGAGCCACCAGGAGACGCGGTGATGCCCGATGCGAGCGAACCAACGCTCCCAGAAACTGTACCACCACCAGAACCACCAGGAGGATAGTGGTGGGAGCCGTGGGAGCTTCCGCTACCTCCACGACCACCGCCGCCACCTCCATGGTGAGTACTTTGGTCCTCTTCGCTCTCCTCCTCCGATGAACTTGGATCTATCATCTTTTATATATGTTAGGCCTTCTATCAAGGCCCAAACGCTTCTTCACCGAGCGGTCCTCGACCTCCCAATTTGGAGGTCCAGCCGCTTCACTTGATCACGGACCCGTCTTGCTCTAATTAATTATCTTAGATTCCTATTCTTCTCCAGGTTCTTCTTTATACAAATACTTTATTCTTCTTGTTTCTACAAATTAAATCAAATATATTATTATGTATATACATTGTGTACAAATTACCCTTTTATATGCGTTTTATCATGTTTAATAAACGTCTTGTTATATGTTTTAAAAAAGGCCTAAAGCAAAATGTTCGACAAATTCACTCAGAAAGAGAAGCTTATTTTATAGAAACGAGTTTAGAATTCGTCTGACTATATTCGTCTTTTACTACTCAAAAGAACACGTCCTCCATCATCATCATCGTACTTACACGACTATTCCACTCTTTTGAAAAGCTTTAAGGTTTCAAGGGAAACTGAACGGCTTTAGAGCAAAGTGTATATGCATATACATATATACATCATCGACTGTAATATTTCACTCTCTCAAAAAGCTTTTTCAGATTCCACAGTGATATGAAATAAGTGGAAATATCGATGATAAGTCAGGAGTATACAAAAGAAAAGATTTGTTCTACGCGAAAAGGAAACCGGGAAAAATAAAAAACAATAATAATATATCTGTATGTATGCGTGTGTATACTACAAATTAACATAAATTTTCTTCAGTGATTTTCTACAATGAAAATGTTAACGATGGTGTATATATTTGTTTCAAATTTGTCTGATAAGCATTTAATATATCTTCTCGTTGTCAGTAGTATAGAAATGAGCTTATGTGAATATTACAACAAGACTACAAAACAATGAACACGCATACGGGCGCGTTAATACCTAACCCAGAAATGCAAATATATCTGCCGTAACGTTGATACCGAATGTCATTCTGAGCACGGAAAGTGAATATACATAGATACATAGATTTCTGTGTGTGCCCATATACATATAGATATACATATAGATCTAAAGTATTACTACTCAGAACTTGTCACGTAACTGTTAGAAAAAAAAATAGAAAAAGAAACAAAACTTTCACTATTTTCTACTAGGAACATGATGGTATACATAGATTCGTTTACAAAATGTACATAAATTAAAACACTTAAATATTTAAAATATTTCATACACAAATTATAAACATCCAATAATGAAACTATCAAATGAAAATAATTTTATTAACTATGATATCATTAAAGAAAACTGGATTGATGAAAAGATAAAGAGAGTCCTATATAAGAACTTAAAAAAAATTATGATAATGTTAGATATATAAAAATATAAATGAACTGTACATAAGTTTGATAATATCATTCACAAAAAGTGAAGGACTTTTGATCTAATTAAATCCAAAGACAACCACTTTCAGACACATATCCTTTGTCATAGTACTCGTCTCGAAAATTCGAACACTATTTACACCCTATGATCCCTAAGAGACAGAGAGAAAGAGGCTGAGAGAGCCCTCAAAGTAATCGTTTTAGTACATTATTAATGCAAGACCGACGCGTACAGAGTAAAGCTGCCTTTTACTTCCAATCTAGAGCTTTGATCGAAATTTGTCCTTCGTCTTCTCTATTCGATTATCAAACTATGAACATCCTAAAACGCACGATTAATATCATTATTTAATATTTCTTATGTTGTTTTTTTTTCATTCGAATAACGACACTGCCATTATTAACTTATTACATTTATCATCTCATATGCGAATTAATTTAAATTATTATTAATATTTGTAATCATTATATATACGTGATATTATTACCGATCATAATTCATAATTAAAAATATATTTCTTATATATATATACAGTCAACCCTCCTATAACGCGGTAAGTGCGTACCGCGTTATATAGAAACCGCGCTATAAGAAACTCGGATTTAACCCTACAAACCAGGCTAATTCGTAGCGCGTTCTATGGAAACCGTCTACCGCGTTGTATGGAAACCGCGCTATAAGAAACTCAGGTTTTAGTACAAATCATATCATTCGTACCGCGTTATATGGAGACCAATAAATACAAAAGACAAGATAAATTATAAATTATTTTTATTGAATTGAAGAGTTCATATAAGAAAAATGATTAAAAAAATGAAACAAAAACTAAACTAAAAAATTTAGAACCAAGTGAGGAAGATATTTTACCCATTAAAAGAAGACGAGTTAGGCGACTCATATCTGACAGCAAGGATGAGTGTTGAAAGATTACATAATTTTACAAAAGTTTGTCTTGTTTTTGTTGGAAAACTTCAATTCAATAAAAATAATTTATAATTTATCTTGTCTTTTGTATTTATAGGTCTCCATATAACGCGGTACGAATGATATGATTT
>JACGTP010000059.1:164783-236359 GCA_023678845.1 Mischocyttarus mexicanus | reverse complement strand
TTTTTTTTGCGTTTGGCACGAATTTTCAACCAATAATATTTCTAATTCTGCGTATTCGTACACTTTCAGCCTTCCGTTACGTATTTTATCTTTGACGTCACAGTTTCTGTTCTTGAACTATAAAAACCATTCATGAAAACTTCTCTAACTTAAAAAAGCCTCGACATATGCCTCTACAAGCAATCGATGCTCATCAGATGCAGATTTCTTTAAATTAAATAATTTAATCAAAAGTTCCCGCAAATGGTGCTTATTCGGCCTAAAACTCGACATTTTCGAAGGAAAAAAAATATCCAATACCAATACAAAATCACTAATATATCAAGATTATGTTGTCGAGAGATGTCTTACTTTACGATATGACGTTTTACATCAGACCATTTTAACCATAATTTAATGATAAAGCCATACTTTGTTGAACGGCGATAACTTATTTGTACACCTAATATTTATATATATGTAATTTTTATGAATGAAAATGAATATAATCTATTTAATGAACGAACGATTCATCGACGACACTTTTAATCTATATTTATTTTCGTCTTTTTTTATTTATTTTAATCTTTCAATACTAATCGCGTAAAAGAGATAGAGAGAGAGAGAAGGTTAAATCGAAAGATAATAGATTTAATATAATAGATTTAAAACGTATATGAATTAATGTAATCAAACTCATCGATATATTTATTACACGATATGCAAATCGACCGATTTCATGATTAAATAAATAAAAATAAATTTGATTCTCTTCATTCGCGAAATAATCCTTTTCATGCGATCACGTTTTCTTCCATATATTATTTTATTGCAATTCAACGAATAAGAAGATAATATAAAAAAATATAGAAAGTTTGATGATAAACGATAAGTTTTTTCAATACTATACAAGAGTGAAATTTCAGTGAAAGATTCAAAGAAAATTATTTTCCATTGAGTGAATATTTTTCCCTCTCTCTCTCTCTCTCTCTCTCTCTCTGCCACTCTTAGTTCTACTCTCTATGGGCGATCTCGTAAATATGAAAAATACATATCCTTGTGAATGCAAAACTTTTGTGCTTGTATGCGTCTATGCAAGAGTGCATCCAACTGTAAGAGGAAAAGATTTGTCGTCTGCATTGAATCTATATATATGTGTATATCTTTATCTTTTTCTCACACAATGTGGAAATACGAGAATGAAAAATGAGAAATTCTGAAACATAGAAAATAAGGATTTGAATTTCCCTAAATGAATTCATAAAGAAAAAATTGATAATACATAAAATAGCTAAAAATCCAATAATAAAAATATTTTATATAAATATCCCTAGTCAATCTCTGTTCATATTTTTCCTATCTTAGAATATAACTTTTTTTACCTACGTAGAAGTTTTTGTGTAGGTGCGTATGATTCGTGCGCACTTTACGATACTTAATCAATGAATGATGAAGCAAAAAAACCCATAAAGGTCATAGTAGAAAGAGCTTATCTTCCTACTCGGATGTGCGTAAAAACATGAACATATATATAATAGTTGAAATAAATTGATAT
Source organism: Mischocyttarus mexicanus (assembly GCA_023678845.1). Taxonomy (NCBI): domain Eukaryota; kingdom Metazoa; phylum Arthropoda; class Insecta; order Hymenoptera; family Vespidae; genus Mischocyttarus; species Mischocyttarus mexicanus. The sequence goes on along the minus strand of JACGTP010000059.1, from coordinate 234,825 downwards.
AATACGTAATATTTATTAAGTAACACATATATATATAATTTTATAACAAATTTATTTATATTGATATTGATCGATTAATAAAATCCAAGTTATTTGAATAAGAAAACTTGTACAATACTATTAAACCGACAAAAAAATAAATAAATCCATTTATATTTACATGTTTTTTGATAATCACAAATTTATTTGATTGGAAAGTTTATTAGATTTCAAAGGACGTGCTCGTAACTAACCCGATAAAATCTCATTTGTATTTAAGCCCGGTCTAATTAATCTTTATGAATTTTTCATAGACCACTCAACACGCGAAAACCGTCTAGACTACTTCATTGTAATTCAAATACAGCACAATAATAAGTTAAATAAATCTTTTAAATTATTATTCCAAATTGATGATAATCGTTATAAGTTTCTTATCTTCGTTACGTTAATTTGTTAACTAATAATCTTTTAAATTATATATGCCATACAATTTATTATATATATATTATGTCTCCTACAAATTATTTAATTTAGAAACTTCCACGTGCGCTATTAACAAATTAATATTGCATAATTTTCCGTTGCAAATTTACAAAAGAAATTATTGGGTGTACAAATAAGTTTCCGCCGTCTAACAAAATATGGCTTTATATTTAACTTATGGTTCAAATTGTCTGATGTAAAATGTCATATTGTAGGGTTGGATATCTCTCGACAACATAATCTTGATATATTAATGATTTTGTATCAGTATTAGATATTTTGTTTCGTTCGAAAATGTCGAGTTTGGAGACAAATAATCGTCATCTGCGGGAACTTTTGATTAAATTTTGTAATTTGAAGAAATTTGCAGCTAATGCGCATCGATTGCTTGTAAAAGCATATGTCGAGGTTTTCTTAAGTGAAAGATATTGTTATGGATGGATTTTGAAGTTCAAGAACGGTGACTTTGACGGTGAAGACAAAGTACGTAACGGAAGACCGAAAGTGTACGAATATGCGGAATTGAAAGCATTATTGCTTGAAGATTCGTGTCAAACGCAAGAAAAACTTGCACTTACATTAGAAGTAACTCAGCAAGCAATTTTATATCGGTTAAAGTCATTAAATGTCTAATTTTTTAATAACAACGGCGAGAACTTATTTGTACACCTAATACTTTTACAATTTTATTTACATTATCGTTTTGTTTTTCCTTTTAATAGTTACATCACTTTTCTACAATCTTACATCGCGAGATATTTTTTAAACAATTATTATTTAAATATAATTTCTGAATATATTGTTTTATTCATTAAAGGACATCTTATACTAATACTTTCGCAAATATGCATTAACAATACTACAGAGTAGTATAAACTACCCCTTTAATTCTTTCCATTATACTTTTTCTAACTTGCGAAGCTTCTCTTGCGTACCGCATTACAAGCCTGTTTAATATTAATGATAGCTTTATGTGCTCGCAGATTTCGAAGTAAAAGAAGAAGGAGAAGAAAAAGAAGAAGAAGAAAAAAAAAAGGGTTTTGTTTGAAACCGCATTAAAACTCGAATGTCGGATATTAAATGGAGCCTAATCGAGGGTAAAAGAAGAAAAAAAAAACTCGATTCCGTAGTCGTTCTTCGGATAAATCATTTTTACCTATTAGATTATACCGAATGGTGTTTGACAATAGAACTAGTTTTATTTTTATAATAGATTTATCATTTTTAACGATGAAATTTTACGATTTTCTCTGTGTCCAAAAAAAAAAAGGAGAAAAAAAATCAAATAAAGAGAGAGAAAGAGAGAGAGAAAGGGGTTAAAGTAGAGGGGAAAAGGGAGGTGAGGAAAAAGAGAAGAGATAACAAATAATATCGATTGGACAGCGGCCTATTTAACAGGACAAACAACGTAATCCAGATTATCGACGTTCTTGTTTAAACGGTTGCCGTTAAAACGATCTTAGAAAAAAAACAGGAGAAAAAAAAAATAATATTAAATCTAAACAATATTGAAATACTTTTCCTACACATATATATATATATACATCCATATCACTATTATATACCACAAACGCGATAAAGCTTTTCCTGTTGCAACATGAATGACGAAGCCACCGACCGTTAGGTTAGTGTTCCATTCAACTAGACGGATAACAAAACCAGTTCAAATGAACTACCAGAGCTCTATCCTATTTCAAACGAAACCATGTTGCTTTGAGAATTTTTCTTCAACTTTTTGTTTTTAATCAACGATAACAAACAAAAAAGGAGAGAAAACCAGAATAGAAAGAAGAAGAAAAAGAATAAGAATAAGAAGTAGAAAACAAAAAGAATTTCCACGAGAAATTGCATGGAAAAGTCGTCAAATACATAATCAAGTAGAAAAAGAAAGGAGAGAATAAAAAAAAAGGGTAAAAGAAAGAGATTGTTTGTGTGTATGTGTGTGTGTATGTGTGTGTAAGAGAGAGAGAGAGAGAGCAATCCATCATCAGCGCTTTGGGAAACGTGTCCTCGTTTCCGTAATTTTGAGCTCTACTTTTAACAGAGCTGAGCTTCCGCATTCAGAGTATTTTTCTTTTTTTTTCCCCCGCTTTCTTTTTCATCTTCCTTTTTCCCCTCTTTCTCTCTTTTTTTTTTAAACCAAAAAGCTCACTTTTTCTATAGACCATGAACGTTGCCGCCGTATAGATCTTAATCCGGTAAAAAGAAAGAAAGAAAGAAAGAAAGAAAGTAGTAAAGAAAGGTAATGTATAGAAAAGGGAATGAAGAAAAATAGATCCTCGAGTAAATTCCACTAAAAAGGGTAAAGTAGTTCATTAAAAATGAGTTGAATCCTTCGTAATTGCTATTACAGCTTGGTGATAATCATAGTGTGGTATGTCGTTGGCATGCACGGTGTGCCAAGATTTCTATATTTTTCTCTATTAACTATTAAACGAGAATTACCCCCTTGAGAGGAGAGAAAAAAAAAGAAGGGAAAAAGTATATGAGAGAGAGAGAGAGAGAGAGAGTTTTATCAACGAACTAAACTATCAAGAACTAGAAAATAATCATTTCAAACATGCTGCGAATAAAAACAACCTGTTCTCAGCCTGATAGAAAAATCATATCAACGTTGAAATAACTTGGAAAGTTCTTGCTTGGATTTAATGTTAATTGATCGAGCATGATTTTCTTTGAATTCTTTGAAGAAAGTTAAGACAATATTCCTATATATAAGAGTTATAAATAAATAAATAAATAAAAGATATATATATATAGAATTGAGGGAGTAGCAAACGGAAAGCATGTTTCTTGGTGTCTCAAGTCTGGTTGGGGACTCCTCGGCAGTGTGTTATTGATCTAGCTTGAATACGAGCTGGTGGCTTCGCCATTGCTACTGGTAGCCAGGCAAGGAATATTGGCTGTTTCGCAGCCGCAAAAAGGACATTCTGTGTAGTTGGGTGTGTCCAAAGCGAAAAGGAATAAGCAGGACGATGTTGATAATAGCTTGCGGAGGCTAGTCGTGTCCTGATCCTTAAAGTTCACGTACACGTACACGTAAGAATATACGCATGCACGCGTGTACGCACATGCACATGCACGCACACAGAGAGACTAACCTCGTATCAGATGTAGCGTGGTCACGATATAGGAGAAGAAGACAATTGTACAGCCATTATGATGTCTTGAAACACGGTACACCCGCGATCTTTCGATTAGGTTTTGATTAATTAAATGATTATTCAATAATATATATCTAGCTTTGGTAAAAGCTCTTTTATAAGTAGTTACAGGTGACAGATTCTCCTAGCGATGACGTTTCTTTCTGGAGGAAACGAAGAGAAGGGTGATTAGATAAGAATCAAACGTGTTAATAAAACTGGTTCTTGAGTAATAGAAACAAAGAGTCAGAATAATAAAAACGGAGAAAAAAAGAAAGAGATCAAAGAAAGAAAAAGAAAGAAAGAGAAAGAGAGATAGAGAGAGAATTGTTCGAGGGTTGTAAAAACGAGTAAAACGGACGACGGATCCTTGCGGTGATCCGCAGGGTGGCGCGTTCGACTAGCTCCGTTCGTCGACTGACGTGCCGAAAAATGAGAGAGAGACGGAAAGCGCTGTGTCGGCAGCGGGAATGATAAAGAGGGAGCCACGAAACGGTGGATGCAGTATATAAGTGTATGTACCTTGCTTTTTCTCCCTCTACATACACACATTTACTTTTGCATCATATATATATTGTAAATATATATTTACAAATGCATATATGTATGTGCATATGTATGCACATGCATGCTTTAGAGACAGTGGAACGAAATTTGAGAAATTTGTAGCAAAGTGGAAGAGAGCGGCGGTCATATTATTATTATTATTATTATTATTATTATTACATTTTTACTTTTTTTTACGCAATTAAGCATGCTAAAAGGCACGCTTTCTCCTTGGTAATTAGATCAGTCCAACGATGAGGGACGAACGTCGTGACGTGACGCAAGTATGCTTCGAATGGAAAACGGTACTTGCGCGGTTCGGGGGTTGCTGCAAGTGTCGGTAAAGATAGAGAGAGGTCTGATGAAAAAGCATGATGTTAGAGAGAAAGGGTGAACACGGAAGGCAGACGAAGAGTGAAGGGTAGGACATAGAAACGCACGACGAAGTTAGAAGTGGGGAGACACGAGTGCTACTGGGCCATCGATCGGCTGCGCGGTCGTCGTTGTAGCAGCTGAGCGTTCCAAACTGTACGCAGATATCCGTAGGACTTTTCTTAGCACTTTCTTAGATCGTTCTTTATATACATATACTAGATGATATTCTGAAAGAGAGAAAGAGAGAGAGAGGGAGAGAGAGAAAGAAAGAAAGGAAAAAGAAATAAGGAAATGGAAGGGGTAAGAAAAGTATGAAGAAAATGAGAAAATAAAAAGGAAAAAAAAGGGAAAGAAATTGAGATAGAAAAAGTCAGAGAAGGACAGGGTCAAGCTAAAAGATTTGGGGATTACCAGGTAAGAGATACATCCCCCTTAAATCCTTTTTGTCAATCCTTTGTTAGGTCGAGTTTTTCGCATAGACATGTAAGTACGTGAGTACCAAAAAAGAGATGTAAAGAAGAAGCAGCCGTACTTTAGCTTTAGGCCAATCTTTTTCTTCCTTTTCCTCTTACTCTTCTTTTTCTATTTCTTCTTCCTCTTCTTCTTCTTCTTCTTCTTCTGCTTCTTCCAGTATTTTAGGTCAAGTGGATCCCCGAGTCGTGTTGAGCTTGACAGTGTCATTTTCATGCGACTAGTAGGTATATACGTGTCGAGCGTACGTAGAACTTTCGCCGGCGGAAGACTACTAAGATTATTATCATAAGTACATCTTTAAAAGAGAGAGAAAGAGAGAGAGAGAGCTTGTCATTGAAAAATAATTAAAAAAAAAACTAAATAGGGAAAAGAGGAAACAAAAAAATAAGAAATTTCAAAAAAAAAAAGAGAAAAGTAAGAAAAAAATTTAATGTACTTACGTGTGACGATATTTAGCCTATAGTGTTGATTTGTCGATCTTATTAAATCCTTTCACGATAGTAAACATTTGTCTTTCTTTATCAGATTAGCCTACAAATTTAAAATCACGATAATTTATTTCAAATCGATATCATCTACACATTTTTATGTGTAACACGAGGTGACCCTCGTATATTAAATAAAAAGGTATTATCTTTGAATTAATGTCTCTTTCATTTAAAGAAGAAGAAGAAAAAGAAGAAGAGAAAAAAGAAATCAAGAAAAATAGAGAAGGAAAAGAAAAAGGAAATCTTTAATCCGAGATGTCGTTTCTAATCTGGATTAGTAACGCTTGATATACGTTGCGTTACAATACTTATGAGAGACAACGTTCATCGATCGTCCTTTTTCTTTTCTGATTCGAAGCATCAAGTATATAAGTATAAAAGTAAGTAACATACATTGATGTTAAAGAAACTTCAGGGAATATTGATTTTACATAAAAGAAAACGAAGGACAGGGACGTCTATAGGATTGGCTTGTAAGCTTATCATTTATCATTCTTTCTTTCTTTTTCTTTCTCTTCTTCGTTGTCCAAATAAGTGACTCGTTCGTTCGTTCGTACGTACGATCGGCCCACGACGCCTGTGGAATGACAAATCGGTTAGAAAACACGATTAAAAGTAGTAATAACAGTTTGTGGTCAGACCACGATCCCCTACCAGTAATATTAACGCTTGTTATCGTCGGTATTTGAAATCAGACAATAAGAAGCGGGTCGTTGGCCTACTAAAAATTAATAAAATGCATATTTTCGAAACCTTTTTTTCCTTTTTTTTTCGTATAGATACGTTTTTATAACACCTTTATCTAAAATAACTTTCTCATTTAAAAATGAGAAATAGAAAAAATCTGTGTGTGTGGATAGCCTTGAACATATATACTATATATATATATATTATATCTTTCCTTGCAACGTAATTTTAGGAATATGCCATTGTCACAAAAATGAGAATGATCTTTTGGAAAAATATATAAATATATATAGATATAAAATGACTCAATTTATAGAGATTAATAGATCATACAAGATGATAGATACACGATTCCAAAAGCGATAAACTTACTATATCGTTGGCATTGATCCTAACAAGCGATCAAGTTCAACGGTAAGTATTCTGCACTTGGTGTCGAGCACACTACAGACCAAAGTATGGCTGGCTAGATTTTCAAAGGTTCAAACGAAAGAATGTGAAGAACTATGCCCGGTGAGAGTGCAACGTAAGCGATTTTTTGCCGAATGACGCAAGCATAGACAATCGAACGACAACGACCGTCGATGAATCATCTATGCTGCTATACAGCATAGCCAATAGTTGTTGAGAAATTTTTCCCTATTTGACGTAATCGATTAAATTAATAACGAGAGAAATCGTCATCGATTCATCAGACTTGTCAATGGTCATCCATGTTGGTACTTTTGATGATAGAACTCGTGTTAAACGCGTTGAGACGTTAAGAGTCCTTCTCTCTATCTCTCTTTATCTCTCATAATGATCATGGTGACCGAGCTGTTGAATGAGAACCTTTAGAGAAGATATTAGAAGACCGATCTGCCAATCCGTTGAAGATGATGGCTCGTAACGTGGCAGTGAAGCTAACGACTTTATCTCGTTATTAATCGTTCCTACATTCTTCTATCGTCATAACGCGCCCGAAAGAAAGAACGAAAGAGAGAAATAAAAAGAAATAAAAGAACGAATAATAAAAGGGAAGAATCGATCGAAGCCACCTATTTGTGCACAATGCAATGTTCCCTCTCTCGTTCATTCTTTATTTCTTTCTTTTTTCTTTCTCTTTCACGCTAGCGCTTATTAACATAGAAAATGATTTCACTCGAAATAGGTACTGCAGTACCATTAACAGCAGTACCATCGTCGTTTTCGCGAACATTCACGAAGGCCAGTCGGTTAGCTAGCTTGACAATAACGCTTCTATAAATTTTACTCCGTTTTCAGCAAGGTCAAGCATTTACTTCGAACCGTTGAAATTGGAAAGCTCCTAGGCCCATTATTCCTTGAAATTATAGAAGACTTGTGCTTTGTACAAAAGCTTAAGAAGATCTGTTCGCTTGTTCGTTCCAAAAGAAGAGGAATGGTATGTATTTAGAAGAAAAATATAAAGGAAATAAAAGATAAGATTTTGAAGGACTGAGATTAGTAAGAGAATATAAAGGAAGATTCATATGAAATAATATTTTTCTCTTATAATCACCTAAATTTCAAATGAAAGAAACATTTTGGTCCAGTAATGATAACTCTAGAAGGATCCTTACGAATGGTAGCACCCTCTTTCTCTCTCTCTCTCACTCTCAGACTTTTCATCGAATTTTGAAAACATTCATGACCTAGCTCGAGGACGAGGTTATTTTGTCGTGATGTCAAAGAGTCAGCAGCACTCAGTAGGAATTCTGGCGCTGTGCCAACCACCGAGAAATAGGTTATCGATCAACCTCTTGCTCTTGGTAATAACTACAGTCCGAACTACGATACGAAAGAGAGCTTTGACTCGGGGAGATTTCATCCTTCTCTAAAGTCTAGTGCCTGTGCTTTTTTTTCCTTTTTTTTTTCTTTTCCTTCGGCACAACTCTTTTAAACAACATGGACTTACTTCGAGGAAGGAAGGAAGGATAGAACCATAAGATTTCCTAAAAATATAAAAGAAAAAAAAAGATATTAATAAATTATAGAGAATTCTCTGAAGGCTTGTTAAAAGCGTTTGCATTAGTAAAATAAATAAATTCTTTCTTAAAAAAACTAATATTTATATCTCTGTAAAAATATCTAAAGATAATGTTTGCTGAACTATCAACCAATGGTACAGTGTCTGTGAATGGTTATCGAGCAAATGGTACCGGCGTTCGTTTCCAATGCTCATTCAAAGAACCTTCACGCATCAATGATTATGCATGCACCTATGTACGTCTATTCGAATCTTCTATTGCGAGTACATATCTACTATATAACTATATATAAATATATATATTCTCTTTATGAAGAAAAACATTGGTGAATCTACCTATCTAAAAATATCAACTAATTAATAATGATATAAAGGATTGATCAATCTTTCATTATCATCGCTGTTGACATTTAAATTACTTATACATCAGCTAAAAATATTGGATTTTGTTTTTGACAAAAAGAAAAGAAAAGAAAGAAAGCAAGAAAGAAAAAAAAAAGAACTGACGATAATTATTAATGCAAATGTGAGATATTCGGTCGCGATATTTATAGAAGGACTATTCGCGTTTAGTTCTCCGAGTAAGATTGATCGTGAAAACTCGGCCGAGTACAAACGATAAAAGTAGATATATATATTCCATTTTTAGTTTAATAGAACATACATGTTATACGCTTTCTAATAAATAAAATAAGCTTAACTCTATTATGAAATTAATAGAATAGAAAAAGGGCAATAGTTTATCAAATTTCTAATTTATTTATTTCTCTATTCTTCTTTTTGTCTTTTTAATTACTAAAAATCGGAAATCCGGTTCCACTGAGATAAAAAATTTCAACCTACGCATGGGAAACATCTATAAGATAGATGATATATATTATAGTTTCTATTACAACAATATCAATCTTTTCTTATGAATATCAATAATTAAAGAATAAATTGATCAATAAATAATCTCTTTTGCAAAAAGCTTGACAATATGAAAACTACGATATTAATCCAAAGGGAATGAAAGAGAGAAATTTGATTTATAATAAATACGTCATAGGTAAACACCATGATGAATCTCGCGCCATACGGAAAGTTAACGGTAACCACGACACCTTCGTCGTGAGTGTACAGACTTCGTCCTGTCTCCCGCTAGGCGTCGCAGTTTCTAATAAAAATACGCGTTCCTCGAAAGCGATATACACGTATATATCCACATATATAAGTTGTGTAGGAGATCTAACTGTTGGTGGTGCCCTATAGTCGAGTGTGTATATTGAGCATGTAAAATAAGTAGTAGGGTCAACTCGTCAGGCCCTACTGGTGAGATGATTCATCGAGCGGGAGCCAGGTCTAAACGTTTAGGTAGCAACAAACTGTCCAAACTTTTAAACACTTAATATACAGCTTAAAACTAACATCTCTGTACGATATATAACAGGAAAGAGTGACAGGAAGTGGGGGGAGAAGAGAGGAGAATAGAGAAGAGGAAGGATCGACGCAAAATCGCTTCGAGTAACGTGGTCGACGTCGATGCGTGTACTATATATCGATGGGTGGCGAATGGGTTGCCCGTTGGGTGCTAGGTAGCAGCAAGCTCGATCAAAGAAGAAGAGTAGAGAACACCTCGGTGATCGTCTAATAACGTGCCTGAAACTAGACAAAAATGAATCTCAGCAGTAGATGGTGGTGAACGTTTATAATTTGTCTTCGTTTTGACAAGATTCGAGTTTAAACAGGACAACGGTTAACACAACAATCACAACGACGATAGTTGGAGAGGTGAAAGGATTATACTGAAGCAAGTAAAAGGGAAAGAAAGAGTAAGACCGTGAGAGGGAGAGAGGGAGAGAAAGAGACAGATAGAAGAATCTGAAAAGTTTTCCTTACTCACAGTATGGGATTTATACCTGCACGCTCGCTTCTACTTTGAAAAGAGTACTACAGTGGTAGTTGCCAGTAGTTATCGGTAACCAGACGAGAATATCACGACAACTTACTAACGATTCTAACGAAACGTGACAATCACGACGATATATAATCGACGACGACGTATGCATGTACGCCGTTATCATTTGATAGAACGGAATTAGACAATCGTACGAGGCCCCCTCTTGCAAAATACGCGACTCGTCATGTACCAATTTTTGCATCCTCGTAATCGCCCTTTACAGAGCCTCATATTTGGCTTGATAGTTCTAACTTTTTATGCTTACTATCGTACCACCTTCTATGACATTCGCCAGTTTGGTTCAGCTAGAAATTTCAGTGAGTATTCTTTTTTTGATTTTTAAATCCTTACTTTAGACAATTCATTTCATTTTCAAATCTTCTTTGTGCAACAATCATCTGATAGATTTATTTATTTCAGGTCACGCCATTTATCAGGAAGCACTTAGAAATCAATCGAATCATAGTATAGATATCCAATCCATGCCCAAAAATATGACGTATGAACCTTTGACTTTAAATTCTTATTCTCAACATAATGCAAGCAATCCTGCAACAATTATCACTACACTTTCTACGTCATCTAGTTCTCAAGTTTTGTCTTCCGTAAGCACCTCGCTCAACTTGAAACAAAGCAGTGAAGTACCTTTATTGGAAACAGAAATAGTTGTCAATACACGAAAGAGCATTTCTGTAGTTTCTAATGATTATGCACGTGCCATATATGAAGCTGGACATACCATATCTATACCAGAAAAATGTCCAAATTTCGGAAAAGAAATGGACTTGGTTATTATTATAATGTCAGCACCTACGCATGTGGAAGCAAGGACAGCAATCAGACAAACCTGGGGACATTTTGGACAAAGAAGAGACATCAGTATACTCTTTATGTTAGGTGCTACTTTAGATTCTAAAGTTGAAAAAGTACTTGAAAAAGAAGAAAAGATATACGGTGATATAATACGTGGAAAGTTTTTAGATTCTTATTCAAATCTCACTCTTAAAACAATCTCTATTCTTGAATGGGTAGACAGTTATTGTTCTAAGGTGAAATTCGTTCTAAAGACAGATGATGATATGTTTATTAACGTTCCACGTTTGTTAGCATTTATAAACAAGCATGCGAAAGACAAAAGTGTTATATTTGGCAGATTAGCCAGAAAATGGAAACCGATTAGAAATAAGAAGAGCAAATACTATGTATCGCAAACACAATTCAAACAGCCCATATTTCCAGACTTTACTACAGGTCCAGCTTATCTACTATCTAGTGACATAGTGAGAAAACTATATGACGCTGCCTTGGACCAAACATACCTTAAACTCGAAGATGTTTTCATGACTGGAATCGTTGCGCATAAATTAGGGATTAAGCGAGTGCAAGCTAATGAGTTCCTCAACAAGCGAATAGCATACAGTCTCTGTAACATACAACGGGGAATAAGTATACACATGGTTAAATACAGCGAACAATTCGATCTCTGGAAGAAGTTGCTCGATGGTAAGAGTAAATGTAAGTGATAAGAATAGATAGAAGTTGTATGCATAATATTAGAGAATCGAGTGACAGGGTCCTTTGTCGCTAAAATTTGACTTGATTCATTCTATTTCACATTTAATAATTACCACTTTTTGGTGGTCTGCGATATATATATATATGTATATTTTATTCTACTTTTACGGCCTCAGTGAACAAATACTCTACGTAATATAGCCCATAGGTAATTTAAATTATTCTAAGTATAAAAATAATAAGATTTTATATTTTAAGAACCGAAGTCTATGTTTTTACACATAGTTAGTATTTATTACGAGATAATATGCCAGCAGGATGATATAGTTTTTTATTGTCATACAATTCGTCTTCTTCTTCTTCTTCTTTTTCCTATTAATATATTATTATTAATAAGTTTAAAAGCTTTCTAATTTCTATGACTCAATAAAAAGGAAGAAGTGAATTTCACATTTAAACGCATTTTATATCGCACAAACTCTTACTATATCTGTTTTAATATTTAAAAAAAGAACAAAGAACATTAATCAATCACGTCTAAAAATATTCTAATGCCATTTTTTAAAGCAGTGATGCTCAATTTATCTAACATTAAATAAGAATATTTCAAACAACTACAAGCAATCAGAAAAATATTCACTTGAGCACTGCTGCCATAAAATCCAATAATTTTCCTACATATATTTATGTATATATATATACTTTGCTGATAAATATATATTACAGCGAGGAGAACGTATTATACTTGAACTGGTCGTATATAACTTTTTATTTAATAATTCACATAATCGTAAAGGAACAATCGTAAAGGAACATATATATATGTGTGTGTATATATGCATTTATAATACGTATATATATATTTTTTTTTAAATTATTATCTAGTCATTGTCTAGATAATATCTTTACATGCATGTAAAAGCAAACTTCCACGTGTTTTCATTTATTTATTTTTCGTTTTTTTTTTTTTTTTTACTTTAAAAGAAAATTTTCAATTAAATATCTCCCTGCTCATGAATTATTATACGTAGTAGACATTCAAACTGTGTTATCTTTTCCAAGTGCCATATATATAAAGGGATAAAATAAAATGGTATTGTCGTTATACGAAAACTATTTTCCTAACGTTGAAAAAAAAAAAGAATTTTATTTGGAAATTCTTTGGGTTTTGACCATCTAAAAATATGACTGTTTTTTCTCGTTTCTTCCGTCTCTCTCTATATGGTGTCCTTTTTTTAATTATTACTATTATTGTCAGGAGAAATAATATTATATATTTAAATAATCGTAAATATCATTTTGTAAAAAGAAAAAGAGAAAAATGATTACGAGGTGTAATGATTCTGGTATTGAAGAAAAATAAAATAAATAAATAAATAAAATAAAAAAATAAACACGTTTGGGCCAAGGTTTCGTCGAGCAATGCAAATGAGAGCCGCTTGAGAGATCCGACAGTGGCCTTGACATAATTTTCATTCGCATCGAATCGAGATTTTATGATGGCACGTAATTATTATCAATTAGGTGTGCACGTTATTTCATTCTCCTCGACGTTGCATTTATCGCTGATGTGCGTAACAAAAGGGTATAAACGATCCTAAACGATCGTATCTGATAAACGATTAGAAACAAACTAACTTCTACGAACAAAAATAAATACGAGAAATAAAATGAAAAGAAAAATAGAAAAAAAAATAATAAAAAGAAAATCCTACGAATCACGATATGTATGTAACAAGTATATTTGCGTGATACGAACTTTTTAAATGAAATTAAACCAATAAAAAGAAAGAAAGAAAGAAAATTACCAAAAAAAAAAAATAACAATAATAATAATAATATTAATAAAGAATCGATGTTTTTTACTCGTATCTAATAACTAACAATAAACTGAAATTTTACGTAATCGTAAAAGATATTTTGTAAAAATAAACAAACTTTGAACCCTATTTTGTAAGTGAATTCTATAATAAAAATAAGATCGCAACGGGCGTGTAAAAATAAAGGAGCACGTAAATTTCGAATAAAAAAAGAAAAACAAGAGAAATTGAACAAAAAAAAAAAAGATATTCTATATATATAACATATTATACCCATATTACCCTTGAAATATTTCAAGCAAATATCTTCGACCGGTTTGAAGAATATCAAATATGAAGACAAATGAGAAAGAGAAAACTTACTTAAGATTGCACCAGACATATTGGAATTGCACTGAAATGTTCCGATAAAAAGAAAATCTACTAGCGTAGTACTGGTACTTATTTATTGTAGATGTGAAATTGGCGGTTTGTACTGTGTGCATGTGTGTGTATATAACTGGTAACGGTCACGTGACTCGTCTCGCGACGTTATTAAAGAGAGAGAGAGAGAGAGAGAGAGAAATAAAGGAAAGAAAACGCGCAAAATTGAAATTTATCTTTTCACACTCCTATATGGACCGAATTTTTGTTTTAAATATAAAGAAATTTATGCAAGGAAAAATTTATAATTTTAAATCTATATATGCATATTAAAAAAGAAATTTTTTTTAATTATTTTTTTTTTTTATTTATTTTGTTTCTTTATTTGTTATCAATATTGTTATTGTTATAGTTATCTCAGAGACATTGTGTAATTAAGATGTTATTTTGTGAAAAAACTAAAATTTTTTGATAAAATATCGTTATATCATTACATGACCTGAAAGTTACACAGGCTAATAGAAGGTTAAATTAATTTAAGAAAATTTAACAAAAAAAAAAAGTAAATCCATATTTTTATTTTTTCTACGAATCAACGACGATGTAATATTATTAACTTAAATTTAAATGATCTTAATTTGATCCATCTACTTGTTCTCCATTTTTTCTTTTTTTAACCTACTAACGGATATTTTTAATTTTATCTATTATTAAAAAAAAAAAAAAGACATATTTAAAAATTAATATTTGTATGTTCGCTTTTGAGAATATTTATTTTAAAAGAAATACGATCTTTTAAGAGATAAAAGAAAGCAAAAGACGAAATGAGATCATAATAATTAGATATAGAAATAAAAACAAATAAATGATTCATATTAAATCGTGATATTTCAAAAGAGGATTAGGCAATAATATGCGGTATACATTAAACACCTTTCTATAACTAGTCTCCAAAGATTGTGATTTCTTGTTCTTTTTTTCCAAGTGTATCATTACGATCCAGTAAATTCTTGTTGCGAAACGAACGAACGAACGAACGAACGAACGAACGAGTGAATTCACTGAGGGCGAAACTCCTTTACGCAAACGTCCGTAATTAAATGCAAATACTGCGTGTACTCGTCGAAATTAGTGTTTGCACCGACGTCGGCTCGGTCGTTCATCTTTCCTTGGCTCCCAATGCAACCGGTAACAACGAGTTGCGAGACAACCGTCGACGACGATTACTTTTGTCGATAATAAGGAAGGAGGTCAAGCGTGAAATCACGAATAAATTGAATGAATCAAAAACATTTCTTACTTTTGAAATTCTTTCCTTCCTTCTTTCTCTTTCACGCCATTTTTCATATTATCCCTCTCTCTCTCTCTCTCTTTCTTTCCATTTCACTTAACCTTAAGTAACTCAAATTAAATTAACCGCTTGACGTAATAAATTAGGTAATATATAAAATAAACATAATACTTATTCGATAATGAATATTTTTAACCAGTCCATCACGTCCTTCATATACAATATTATTTGATTATGGTTTCGCATTGTTGTTGAAAATAATTATCCACTTTTCAATATAATAATACTTGATTGTTCTGTTGAATTTTTCAAATAATGTACTTGAGGATGAATTTAACGGATATGCCTTTAATTAAAGTTAGTCAAAATAAAATCTAATTATATCATGAAAATAAATGAAATACGGTTATTAAATCAAATCAATGAAAAGAATGATATTTTTAATAAGAATTAAACTAAATTATTACCTTTATTAACGTTTTATTTCTAATTGCGACTTATTGCGCAACATTTTTTTAATAATTTAAATAACTACATCACGTAGAACGGTCGGTATTTCTTTCTATATTACCGACTATTTCTACATAATTTTAATTCCTGTCAACTTTTCTGCGCTACGATCTGCACTATCGATAATACAGCTCGTTAAATAGAAAATAAAAATTAAATGATTAAAATTTATATATTTAACAATGTTTATATTATTTAAAAATTGTTTATTCTATTCGATTTGTGCTGCAATAAATGTTGCGCGCTAAAAGAATTCAAATAAATTTAGTAATTAATGATGGTAAAAAAGGAAACATTTCCATTATGCATACATAAATATCTTAATAACGAGTCTAATTAATTCGGCCAACGGTGTGGTTTAAATACCAAATTACCTATATATTTATTTTACATTAAATATAAAATGTAAATAATGTTTCAAATCAAATAGTCCAAGTGTCATATTAGAGATTGTATGCGCTTGCGCAGTTACTTATCCTTATCACTTATGAATCAGCTGATGACAAGAGTGGACGTTGCAAATTAATAAAAATCGCTTTAGTGTTATAATTTCAAGTAAATATGTCGTTAAATACAGCGCACGTCAACGGAGGCGTACTTATTCACGCCGGGGAAGTGTAAGTACAATAAAATAATAAAATAAATAATATCATAAATAGGGGTGTTATGCGTGTATAGATGTAATGCATTCGTTCGATTGCATCGACTACTAACATTTTCATAGCACTGTAATAATGCACTTTAAAAAAAATACCATGAATCATTTTTTTTTTCTACAAATTAATAGTATAATTCTCATTATACAATCAATAATAATTTAATTTAATTCAAAATTATAATAATCAAATTTATAAGATTATCCTACGTTAAATATTTTCTTTTACAATTACTCATATGTCACAAAGTCAATATATGTCTCGTGTGACATGTCTAGCACTCCTTTAATTTCTTTTCTATACTTAACTTTATGTTATAAGATATAAATGATATTATTCAAGTTATTTTTTAACATGAATAACTTATTGTTCTATATTTTTTTAGTATTTTGTTATATTGCGACAATGTTTCCATGGAATTTCACGGTCAGGAACAGTCTGCATTTGTTGGTACAAAACGTGGAAGATTATACTTGACAACTCATAGAATGATTTTCAATGCCAAAAATACAAATGATGAAATGAAATCATTTAGTTTCCCATTTATTACATTGAGCGAAGTTGAATTAGAGCAGCCTATGTTTAGTGCCAATTGTATTCGAGGGAAATGTCGAGCTCAGCCTAATGGAAATTGGATAGGAGAATGCAAATTCAAATTGTATTTCAAGAGTGGAGGTGCCATTGTATTTGGTCAAACTATGCTAAGAGCAGCAGAGTTAGGTATAACCAATGTCATAATGTTATGCAATTTCATAAAGTTCT
Source organism: Mischocyttarus mexicanus (assembly GCA_023678845.1). Lineage (NCBI taxonomy): Eukaryota > Metazoa > Arthropoda > Insecta > Hymenoptera > Vespidae > Mischocyttarus > Mischocyttarus mexicanus. Next base: position 217,804 of record JACGTP010000059.1, on the reverse strand, counting down.
ACATACTAATCTCTTGCTACAAAGATTGCCAAGTTATTGCATGATAATTGCATGTATTTGTTTTATATGCTCTTAATAGCACAACGTAATGGCCCTGATCATGATGCTCCACCACCATATACACCACCAACAACAGGCTGGTATGCGGCACCACCAGTAGCTTATTTAGCTCCAGGAACTAGAAATTATGGATGGATGCCACCAGGCAATGTATTTCCTGATGCTCCACCAGGTGAACTTTCAATATAGAATATTTTCTTCATTGTATTATGTATTATTGAACTTTAAACAAAAATTTCATATACATAACTACACATTTAATTGGTATTTTCATATTTACAGCGAATAGTGTTTTTATGACTGAGATGCCACCTCCCTATCCTGGTATAAATTCTCCTTATCAAGGATATACAAGTGGAGCACCGCAACAGCCACAAGGCGCATGGGGTGGTGTCAATCAGCAATCAAATTGGGTACCAACGCAGCCTAATGGAGCACCAGGATTGGCCAATCCCAATTACCCTCTTGGAGGTGTGTATCCAAATTTTAATGAGTATCAACAATGTCCACCATACACACAAAATCCACCATATACACAAAACCCATCATACACACAAAGTCCACCATATTACACTCAAAGTCCGCCATATACACAAGCTCCGCAATATCCACATAATCCGCAGTATGCACAAAATCCGCTATATACACAATGCCCACCATACACACCTTATCCTGGTGGTAATAATTATTATTCAAAATAATTGTCTGTTTCATTTAATTAAACTTTGATCATGGATTACTGAAAATTTCAATTGATGATATGCTTTTTGAAAAAGTTTGAACTTTAAAGTATATTTTTATGCAGAAAATTATTAAAATATTATATATTGTTATACATTTAAATATTATATATATATATCTCTCTATAAAAGAATACATACGTTCTTATATTTACTTTTTACATCAATTAACACTAGAACTACCAATCAATTTTTACTATACATCTGTTAATTTGTCACAGACAAAAATAAAGAAATATTTTATTTGTTATTTATTTTAATTTATGTAATTTTACAATAAAGAATAATAATAACAACTTATATTTAACATTTCTTTAATAATTGTGATTTTGAGAATGTAACAAAAAATAGATTTTTAAAATCCACCATTTTAATGAATTTAATAGTTCTAGTGTTAAAGTATACTTGTCTTTAAGAAATGTTAAAATATTTGCACAAATATATATATATGTATATGTATATGTATATATATGTATATATATATGTTTTAATCATTGTAATGTAGCAATTAACAATATGTTGTTTCTAAGAGGTTATGACTCTCTGAAACGAGTTATATAATTAATATAACATGGTATTAAAGGTCAATAAAAATTTACATGCTGTTTTTATTTAATACCTATCAATTACAGATAAAAATTAATGAAAATATTTTCAAAATATTATCTTCCCATAACACCTGTTGACTCACCTGTCAAAATTGAAAGTTTTAACTAGCATTATGCAATAAGGTTGCATAAATAGTCTTTTGGCTGGCACATTGTAAGATTGACTTTCACTGAGCTCAGTTATTATCTCACTGGTATCATAGATATTTTCTAAATGAATTAATAATTGTAATATCTACACTTTTATTGTTTCGTATTCTAATTTCTCTAGTGAGATATTACAGAGATTAAAATAATTTAATAAAAAATATAATTATTATTCCGGAGAAATATTTGTAAAAAAAAAAAGAAGTGTGAAATAAGAAAATTTTTTAATAAAAATAGGTTTAAGAGTGTTTCAACTTATTTAGTGATTAAATAATATTACTGAAAAAAAGAGAAAAATGTCAGATAAAAAAAAGTTTGGCATGTTTCATATCTATTGTATGTATTAAATTTTTTATTTAATATATTTTTTTCAGTATATAAAGTGTAATAAAAATACATTATGGCTACATCATGTTGTAGATACCAAAGCTGCAGAGGCTACTCAGAGTGCATACTATGATCCCAATAGACCTCAATGCGCTTATGTTCCACCACCTGCGTATTATGTAAGTAACTTTTATAGTTTAATGAATTTTTTTTCACAAGTTATCTAACATTAATATAATATATAATTATGTGTATATATATATATATCTACTTTATTAAGATTATATTAAATTTAGGAAAGCCCTCCAAGCTTTCAACAAGCAACGGGAAAAAAGGATCAGTGAGAAATTATATTGCCTGGATAAAAAGAATTAACGACCGGAAATGACTCTTTAAATAAGCAGTATTACTGCTATTTTTCTTGTAGCACTGTATATGTTACATTCGCATCTTATATATAACAGGCAGAAAAAGCAAGCTTTATGCATTCCACTAAAAAAATAATCTGCATATTACTTCTTTGCACGTATGGCTCTAGCATTGTGAAGCATTTTTATTATAATTATTTATCCGGATTTGCAGATTTATATAAGAAAAAAAAAAAAAAAAAAAAAAAAGGGCTAGGGCTCGTTACAAAAATGAAAAAAAATTTTTTGATGTAATAATAATAAATACATATAGTATTTAACTATGTTGTATAAAATGTTCTACAAATATTTACTATTATTTGTTATAGGTAAAATATATATGTGAATTGCTACACAACATACAATTTTATTGTTGTATTTTATTAGACCCGATTTATATGTTAAATAAAGCTTGATATACTCAACTTACAAAAAGTTTATTGCTATACATATACAATATTTTTTATCATAGAATATCTTTCATTTTTTTAATTTCATAAATATATAATATATAAAGTAATATTTAATAAATATCAGGTTTGACGTTGTATTAATATTAGTATTTTACAATTAAAAAGAATGTTTAATAAGAGTATATAATAACAATTGAATGTATTGAAGTTTTGTAAATATTTAAAAATATATATTTTATTTTAGTATATTTCTATCGTAAAAAATTTGTTATATAACAACAAGAATAATTTTTTTATTATATATATATATATAAGTTATGTGTGTGTATAAGTAGATTATTTTATTTATATTTTTATATTTTTTAGACTAGCTTTAACAATGGCAAAAAAATATAAACATTTGAATAAATATATTTTGAAATAGAACATTATTAATAAAGATAATATTTTTCATTTATCCATGTAAGTAAAAATAATATTGATTTAAAGTAATAAAAATTATATGACACTTCTTTTAAGAGAATGTCATATATATATAATGGGTGAAGTAAAAAGTTCTGAGCTTTTTTTTCTCTTTATTTAGACGACAACAACGTTCAGAGTTTTTTACCTCATCTAATATATGTGTGTGTGTGTGTGTAAAAATATAATACTTTTAGTAAAATACTGATCATTAACAGTACTCGAGTTCAATAGTAGTAAAATATTAATCTCTTATCAGTAATTTTAATTGGCACATTCTAATTGTATAAGTAAAATATTCATTTGTATAAAGTTGTATATATATTCTAATACAGCTATATTTATATATAACTGTCATATTATAATATGATCCTAATAGACTTAAAACACTTAAAAAGATCTTTGAAACATTGTAAAATATCTGGCAAGTAATAATTAATTTACAAGGTACTTATTAATTTGTACTAAAAGATCATTAGAGCTAGAAAATATGAAGAAGATTTTTCTACCCATATTCAGAGGAGATAGTTAAACTAAATTTTCCATTTTCTGTGTACGTACTATGATACCATATTCTTGTATCCAAAAGAATAATATCTCCAGTATCAACAGAGAAATTAAATGGTTTACAAATATGATTGCATTCAAGAGATGGTGCAACAATCCATTTTTTACTACCTATAAGTTGTCCTTGCCACATCAGTCGAGATATATAATCAAGCTAATAAAAAAAAAAGAATATATGAATTTGTAAAATACTTTATATAAAACAGATTCTATATTTATTATTTCATCGTCATTTTTTAACACATACATGCATGTAAGCTCCCTGCTTATAACCCATAAAGATATAATTTATTTGTGGAACTTCAGCATCATCTGGTAGAAACTCTGGCACGTCATAAAATTTTTTCATGACGTCTAAAATTTCTGGATGACAATTTTTCCAACCGATGTACCAAGGCTCTTCACCTTCTTCATTCATCGCTCTTTCTTTGCTCATAGCAAAGACTTCACGCAAGTTATTGAAGTTGCTGTTGAATTGTAAAAATTGACTTTCTTCTTCTATAGATTCATATGTACCGTCGATATGCTCGTATAAATTTTGAAAAAACTCAAAACTAAAGATTTTTGATGCCGGCCAATGGCTGGTAGCATTTTTGATTATTATAGGCTTGGACGAATAAGCGTACGGTTCAAAATCCTTTTTAGTCACGTTCGATAATATTATTGGCATATTAATGTTACGACAATAATCACAATTTGATATCGGTCTTGTAAATTCCCATATCAAATAGTTGTTTGGCACGATACAACGAGTTTCATACAAATTTTTTTTTATAACATCAAAATACGTATCCATGAAAAATAAACCATAAATAATGGATATTAATAAAACAACAGATGCTTTTCTGAAATAATACAAATTACTATTATTATTTATTTTTATATTATCTGTCATGCCGATGGTCATTTTTAGATCATTAATTGTCACTCCATATTTCAATAAATCTTCAGTTAATTCAAGAAACGTTTCTTCTATAAGTTCTAAACGTTTATTAATTTCCATAATTCTATCTATACTTTTTCAAGTAGAAATCTTAATATATCATAATATTATATTTTTAATCTGAAATTGGTAATTATTAAATTTTATTAATAAACATAATACTTTTGTCCTTGAAAATTTTCTATTATAATTTTTATTAAAAAGAAAAAAAAATTACTAATACAATAAAAATGTATATTAAAACACACGAAAAATGTGATTAAACGTTTTAAATGTTCTTAAAAAAAAATTAATCATATAATTTAATTTATCTAATTAATTGATTGACATACACACACGCACACATACAGTTTAGTTGTAAACCTAACCCAAATTTATAAAATAGCATACAAATATGTTAGAATTCATTGTTTTTATACATTAGTTTTTTTAAACGAAGAATACTTAATGATATTAATATCAATTACGAAAAGAATAATTATTATAACGCAAAGGAACATATTAAAATGTAATATTTAATTTAAAAACTCACTTTCATGTGTTTATCATGCAGCATCATGTCTAACCTTGAACTACTTATGACTGTCACTTATTCATAACAATGATAACATTAGAAACTTATAAAATACAAAATAGTAGAAGGTTCTCTTTCTATTCTCCACGAACGAATAACATCTGTTTTTAACATTTCAAGCTACTAGACAGTAATGCAACCTACAAGCATATAAATGCAATATCTTAATAAGTCATTTCCTGTAATCCATGTGGTTAACAGATGTAGACCAACTAACAAGAGTTTTGTCTCAATAAAATACACCATTTAGATATATATATATTTTACTTTCAAATGAAATATTTTCAAATATTTAAAAGCATGATAAAAAGAAAACAACAAACAAACATATTAACAGTAAAAATTACAAACGAAGATTTAAAGTTTTAAAACTTCTCTTTTTATTTCATCAAAATCACACAACATAATTTACAAGTTTTATTTTTAAATGATCCTCTGATACAGACTTTAGTAAACGTGCAAGTTATCAACTCCTTCGATAAATGTTAATAATAAATTTTGATTTCTTTTTTATCGTATCAGTACTTCCATTTAAATTACACATATTACACGGTATAAAACCTAATTTACAAGAATTATAATACTAAATAAGCTACATAATATCTTTTATTTGTGCTCGTCGAGATGCAATCCGTATGGATTTCAAGACAGCAAGGATTTCATATATAATTTAATCTTTTTTATTTTTCTTCTTTTTATTTCTTCTTTACAATATCATTTTTATCCCTAGGCCAATGTGAAAATAGTTTGAGTATATTTTGTAATTTAAGGTAGAGTGGAATTCGTTGTTATTTTATATTAATGTATACTAATGTTGAGTTTATTACTATCTTGCTTATTATCACAAAGCAATAAGTTTTAATTTTTATCGCAGAGACAGAGAGAGAGAGAAAGAGAGAGAGATAGAGATAGAGAGAGAGAGAGAGAGAGAGAGAGAGAGAGAGATGCAAGATTATTATTATTTATTATCATACGATACTCTGTGATTTAATAAAATTTATAAATATAGTTAATGTAAATAAAAATTGAAAACAGAAAAAAAAGAAAAACTTGCTTTTTAATTATAAAATTGTTTCAAATGTATAATAAATTGAATTTGAATGATAAATAAATAATTGATTAAACAATTGATTAAAAAATATTCATAATTATGACAATCAGATGAATTATTTCTCGACGAACTTCAAATGTCAGTAAATGCAATATCATAACTTCTTTCTTCGGTTCTTCCTACAAATGTAATTTTACAAAATGTTCACTTTTATCCTAACTTTCAAAAGCCCCTATTTAAATAATCAGAAAGAAAAGGAATTCTCCAATTGACTCATTTATCAATTTTTGCTACAACTTTTTCTGCTAAAGTGTCCAAATAAAAACAATGCTCTTCTCGTGATTTTCATATTTTAATTAGGACAATTTATAATTTGATGTAATGAAATCGTAATAATTTCAGTACCACTCCCCCCCTTCCTAGAAAAAGAAACTGCACTTTAAACTGTGTAACATTGTAATAGATTATGAGCTATGGAAGTTCCAATAATCACAGAATATGTCATGTGTCACATTAATTTAAAAGCACTTTTAAAAGTTTATTCTAAGAACCTGAAACATTGGCAGAATGAATAGAGACGCATATCATGTAACAGTTATTAATTGAAGCCTTAATCATCTATATAAGATATTTTTTACTAGAACAAATTATTTTTATTGGGACTCCTCAGTGACATTTCAACGCAAAATAAGTTATTACTTACTGTTAAAAGTGTGTGACTAGCACAATCGTATTTTTGTCAATGTTTACACTCGATTACACATTGTTCTCCGAGAAAACAAAATTTCCATTTACACTTGATCAAAAATAACACCATTTTCCAAGAATAGCGTCTTTGATGGCTGATATGTATTGTGCCGGAACCCAGTATATCCAATATCTTGATGCCTCTGTTGTGCCTAATTGTATACCCTATGTTATTTAAAAAATTAATAATTAAAGTTTACTATTAAAAAAAAAAAAAGAAAACTAATACCTAATATTTAAACGTACCATAATATGATACTCTGGATGATCGGTTATTGGTTCACTAATAACGCCTTTTATTGAGTTCATAGGTAGTTTATCTGTCCTTTCTTTTGTACCGATCCAAAGCTGATCTTGCTCCAATTTAAACGTAAGCCTAACCTTTCCGCCGGATTTATTCAGCATACCCGAAATAGGAAATTCAGGTAATGGATCCTATGAGAAGAAACTAAAATGTTTTTATGCGGGTTTGCAAGGGTTTTACAGAATTTGCAATCCACATTAATGGATTTGTCTATAGTTTGAAATATTTAATTACCTTACTATCTAAAATACCAGGCATGACATCATCTGGCATACCTTTATCTAGAACTTTACGGTGTACTTTTTGTTGCGATAAAGGTTCCTTACTCGCAGCAGAACTAGCTTCATCCGCGAGATCTTGCTTTGACGGAATAGATACAGCTAATATGTCATCTAGTTTTGATCCTACTATCATGACTTTGGCACCTTCGCAAACATAAAATTCGATAATCTATTTGAAATTTCATAATATAATTATTTCTTATAAGAAAAGTACCAACGTTACAATCTTTACCTTTTGTAACACCCAAGTTTCTAAGCGTTTGTTCATCTTTGGCTAGTCCTTTAAACATAACTTTCTGCATTACATGCGGCACTGAAATAATATTTTGAAGGTGCATTTTCAGTTCAGCCACGGTCCCATCTAATGCAAAATTAACATTTATCTTCTGTTTGTTGTAGATTACTTTAAAGTCTATTTTTTCTTCAGGTATATTCTGCGACGTAGTAGCAGCAGCTGCATCTTCGGTACATTGTTGTTCTTCTACACTAGCATTTTCTTCATCCGTTCTAACTACATTTGTTTTTTCCAACGTATTCTCATCTGACATGGAATTTGCTACTATTTCTGAACACGAAGTCGAATTACAACATTTGTCATCTTCGTCACTTTTGGTAGTATCTACGTAAATATTAAAAAAAAAACATAGTGAACATTTGAATGGTTCTAAACTTCTTTAACTATTTAAGATAAAAACTATAACGAGAGAGATATTCAATAATTAAAATTTTAATTAAATAAATTCGATGAATTTGTTGATACATGATAATGAAATCATACAAAAGTCCACCTGTTTCATACGCTCAAATAATAAACGTAAAGGTTATGTCGCAAAAAATTGATTTAGACAAAAAACCATATACTTAATGAAAATATTTTCTAATCAATAATTGTTTAGACGTTGAACAATCTTATAAATACGTACAGAACATATTTATATAAAATGAAGAATCATTGTTATAGTAAAATTAACAAAGTTACATATATATATATTGTTATTTTAAATGTTCTCTTATAAATCAATTTTTAAGGAGGAATAAAAAATACATAAATAAATAAATGTTTAATATATAAAATAATAAAAAGAATCATCCGTAACGACACGCGATTATTCCTAACAGTTTTTTTCAAAAGATAGGACAATAAATTGGCAGGATTCAATACCTACCGACGTACTCCATGATGGACTGTATTCTGCTGACCAATCAAAATGATTTCAGATCTACCAAATACTTGTGTAATAGTTCACCGGAATGACTTTCACTTTATTCTTAAATAGAGTTTACAAAATTAAAAATAACATTAAGTTCGTTTAACATTACGCATTTAAATAATTATGTACGAATATACAGCTCACGATAATAACAAACAGAAATCGATGTAAAAAAGTTATTAATACGATATTGAATTTAATTAACTAACAAAAATAAAAGTTTTGTTACGTTCAGATAAGTATGAATATAATATCATTGAAAATGTATTTTCGAATGAATTTCTTTTGAAAGTTGTAATAAATATTTAATATCATTGAAATATTTTTAAGGACGAATAAAAGGATTAGTCGATATCATTGGATAATCTCTATTTACTTAATCGTAATTGGTGGACGTATCGATCACATGGTCGACCACGTGCAATAAGTGGCGAATAAAACTAGGTGTCGGTTTGTAGTACTAATTATTTTATGATTCGTGGATTTGGGAAGTGTGTACAAAATAACGTCGGTAGGGTGCGCCTCCGTCAGTGGCAGTCGAGTGCCGCAGTTTTCGCGCGGGGCGGGTGTTGTCATCGGATTTTACACGGTAAAAGAGTGTGACTTTCTGTGGAATAATCTGTAAATATTAAGGTGAAAATGCCCCCAAAGAAGCGGGAGAAAGAATTGGATGGACCAAAGGGCCCCCGAATGGATCAAATACAGGCAGACCACGAGCTATTTCTTCAAGCCTTCGAAAGTGAGTAGGAAAAGTTGCTATCTCTTTTTTCCCCCCTTTTTTACATATATTTCATTCTTATCAGTTGTTTCAACCAATCTGAGTGCTAACATTTTAACTAGTATTGTTTCAACGGTATCTTTATGGATCCTAACTGTTAATCTTTTTCATGCTAATACATAACCCTATTTCTAAAGGGTTCGTTCAGCGCCGTGGCGCGCGTCGGTTCAGTTACCTCCCTCCTTTATTCTTCTTGTCGCAAGACACCTGTCAGCATTTGCCTCTTCGCTTTAATTTTTTTCCCCCCCCCCCCCCCCCTTACAAACCGCGCTCTTTTAACTACAGTTACGAATTTATTTAATTTTTACCAAACGATTAAGAAAATATTGATTATTTTTGGTAAACGAAACGATGTCTTCATTCTGTTGTATTTGTACTTTAAATCTTCCTCGAAAAACAATTCAAATTATTTTCAGAAATTTACTCTACAGAAACGCAATGAACTTCGATGAAAATGTAACTTTATATACACCTCTACTCCCCCCCCCCCGCAAATTTATATTTGTTCTAGTTTATATTTTAAAAAATACAATATTTTATATTAATTAGTTATACAACTTATTAAGAGAACTCGTCAATTGATATATAATATTTTTTGAAAATAACATAAAAGTACGTGAACAGCATGATTGCAAATCCAAACTTCTAGTTTCTATTAGTAACGTGATAGTTTCAAAACTTAGAAGGGTGCTGAAAATTTGTCTTTAGTTTAAATTATAATTTATGATTTTTAAAAAAATTAGTGGGATCAGAGAGGTTTAACCTGCTATATTCGTAACAAGTATGTATCGGTGCAGGCATCTCGTAACAACGAGCCAAACCAAATCATCATATCCCATTCTGATCAACAGAAGGATCACCTCAAATGTATTCAAATTCAGTATTTCAGCTCAAGAATGATATTGTTTCCTTGCGAGAAGGATTTTACTTAATACGCCATCTAGTTATTTCTCGTGGAATTGTTCAGATTTAATTCTACATGAACATTCAAATACCTATACAATATTATAAAAACATACAATAATTTGTTTTATTAATAATATTTCGTTGTTTTAATTGTATACCATTCATTTTATAACATGTGTAATTAAAAACTTTTAATTGTACATTTAACATCTCGCAGATGTATTTGATAAATTTATTAATTCCTTTACAGAACCAACACAAATTTATCGCTTTCTACGTACAAGAAATCAAATCTCAGTAAGTAAGCTAGTTATAAATTATTATATATAATATTTTATATGTATGATGTTAATTTCTGATCCACTCAAAGTGTTGATGCTATATAATATTTTCTATGTATGTTATTAAGCATACTACAAAATACTTTGTATCGTTTGATTTTTTAAAATTATAGGATTTACGATGACCAGTGATTAAATGTGATTTATAATAACTGTATTGTGTTTGTTTATATGTTAATGCCATATTTTAAAAATTATAATCCATTTTTTATTATTATATAATTTTTCATCCAGGATACTCTCTTATTACGGTAGGTATAATATTATATTTTGTCATATCATTTATTATTTGATTTTATTTAATAATTTTTACTCTTAATTTAATATCGCATGAAATTTAATAAGTTCAACAGTTTAATTAGTTTTATTTATTTTAGCCGATATTTCTCTATAGAAATTTAACATACATGAGACAACGTATGTCCAGGAGTCATAAATCCCGTAGGGGGTTTAAAATTGATACAATATTGGAAAAATTAACGTCAAAAAATATGGAAGAACAAATTCTTGGTGTACGTGGATATATGACACTTACATTTTTAGGATTCTACGATAAAAAGAGTTAGTTTCTTTTCTTATATAGATTGATATATTTTTTGAATTGACTTACCAATTATTATATTTTCATATCATAATAGTTGAAGCGTCACAGGATCCAGTAAAAGTAGAAACTTTACTCTTAAAAATTTGTCATAAGAAAAGAAAAGATGTAAGCTCACCTATTATGCAAGTAAGTTTATCATCAATAAATATATGTTATTTTATTAGGTCGTTGTATAATTTCCGTCGTATTTTCAATTAATTTAAACAACTAAAAATCTGTGAAGACATTTATTTAATTAATGGCATATCGACAATTAATTATCAACAATTTGTTAATGTTCAATAAAAAAATTTCCTACTATAATAAAAAAAAAAAAATAAATANATATATTTTATTGATGATAACGCGTCATAATGGAAGATAGAATTGAATTCATAAAAGTTGATTTTTTGTGCTCTATTTGAATTATACAAATCTTTAATTGTAAATTTAAATTTATAAAAGAAGGAATGCCGCCATAGGTTGAAAGTGCCTTTACCAAACTAGCAAGGTCTGTATATGAGAGTAACAATTGTTAACCATTTTGGGAATCTCTATGTGTATATTTTGTTTCCCACAATATATATTACAAGTCATATTGTTCTCTCATAAAAGCTTGTAAATCAGAGCTAGTGCATCATGATAAAATGTTTACTTGAGTGTAATATATGAATTTTACTGCCCGTAGTTGTTCGAAGAAACGTCTACATTCCTTTACGTATAATACCATTTATTTACATTTGTTTTTGTTAGTGATTTATACACTTGCTCTTAATGTTTGTTAAGTATTTGGAATCTTCGTTTTCTTCGAACGACTTCAACTACTGTCCATTAATATTATTGTCTCTATGCTAGGATGTAAATAGAAAAAAAAAAATAAAAAAGTAAAATTACAATAAAATACATGGACATAAAAATAAGTGGTAATTATTACTTTTGTTTGAAATTTAAAATATATTGAAATATTTTCAAAGTTTCTCTAACGATAGTTTGTATTAGACTGCAATAAAATGTATTATTAAGAGAGAGAATGAGAGAGAGGGAGAGAGAGAGAGAGAGAGAAAGAAAGAGAAAGAGAGAGGGAGAGGGAGAGGAAGAGGGAGAGAAAGGAAAATAAGTTTTGAGTATCTTATTATGTCTCTCATTCATCATATACATTTTATGAAAGAAGAAAATTTTAAGAACAAACTGTATGAAATTGGTTTTATCTAATTGTCTAAAAGAGCCAGTTGTCATAACAAATTTTAACTTTTGATAATAATATTTATCCAAGGAAATGAATGTTATAATCTACGATATAAAATTTTTTATTTATCCTTAAATTTCTGTAATCCATATCCTTTAATATGTCAAAATCTACTTTGCTTATTATATCTCATATAGTGGCAATAGATGTAATAACTTTAAAAGTAATTTTAAACTATTATATATGTTTGTTAAAAAGAAATTAATCCATTGATTTAAATTATTTAGAGAAATCAACATCAATAACAAATATGAAGAAACATATCAACAAGCAAATCATAATGAATCTTGTTCAGATAACTCTGACAAATAAAAATATCATTTTTTCTGTGAATAATTATCAGTCTTTTGATTCTTAACTAGGTACATTTATTAAATCAATTTATAAGGATTTATAGATTCGTTATGAAAAACGACATAATTAAATAATAAAATATTTTGTATATACTATATATTTATTTATCATTAGCATCGATCATTTTTTCTATTTTCATTAGAATCATATGTTTTACTCTCTCATATTTAAAAAATCGTGGGAAATCTATTTTCACATATTCTATGTTCCAGTTAAGATTTTGCCTTCTAATACAACGTAGAAATTCTTCATACATTGGAGCAACAGTGTCCATATTAGCGACAGTGAAAACATACCTTTTTTCTAATGCTATGTAAGCTATTTTTGAATTATTCTTACTTAAAAGTTTATCTAATGTGGTAACAAATCCATTTGTTATAACATCATCATAAATTACTGCAAAAAAAAAAAAATAATGCTTTTAATAATAAGTTTCCTTTCATTCAACCGCAAACTTACCATCCGCAGCTATGATAATATCAGTGACATTAATTTTTTCTTCTAAACTTTCAGACCATTTTAAATTTAAAAAATTTAATTCTTCTATATGGAATTCACATTTCACATAAGATATATTTCTTATGAAATTTCGCTTGACTATTTTTAATATTTCACCTAAATTAATATCTAGACAAAAAGAAAAAAAAAAGAAAAAGAAGTAGACAAATATTAATAATTAAATAAGACTATTTCCAGTAAAGTATTATTTATCTCTCATCTATTATCATTACCTGTACAAATGATTTCTTTCGCTAGAAAGCTAGCAACAATGCTAGTTAAACCGACACCAGATCCTAATTCCATAATTATTTTTCCTTTAAATAAATCAGGATAGGATAAAATATAATCAGCTAGTAAAAGGGCACCTCGCCATACTTGTAAGCCTACCATTTGCAATTCTGTAGATACATTGTGTTCTAAAACAAAGAAAATTTGTACTATTTAAAGTAAACTAAATGAATAGAAAATACGTACCTATATATAAAACATTTTCTACGTTCCTGTCAACATCCAGATCGTTATCTTGGTCATACTTTATTGCTCTTATATTTAATTTTGATTTCATCATATAAGATGGACACTTGAAGATAAATTGAGTGATCGCACCTAATAACGAAGAACGAGCAATGATTATATTACAAAAAAAAAAAAATAATTAAAAAAAATATATAAATTAAAGATTAATAAACTTACTACCACTAGCGAGTTCTTCTGAATTCTTGTCATTTTCAATAAATATTTCTGATGTTATTTTATGAACAGACATCTAAAAACATTATATTAACTAATGTACTTAAGAATTATGATTTTTTCAGTCATTATTAGTACAATTGTTATGTAACTTTTCCTCGGCATACGGTGATCACCGCGATAATATTAAAAAACAATACTATTAGATTAATGATTATAACATTTTTAATATATATAAAAAAAAAAAGCAATTGTATAACAAAGTTTTAAACGTTACCCTGATTTCGCTGTGCAATGTCAAGAATATAAACTGATTGCTTTCTATTAATAGCAAACAGAAAAGCTTGTATAAGTACAATAAAGAGATATTTTAACTATAGAATAGTTGGCACATAATCTAACGTTCGACGTTATACGAAATCTTAAAGAAAATAAAAATAAAAATTCGTAGTAAAAATCAAATTCGATTATTAGCAATATGAAAATGAATTTTTCAAGTACTTTAAAATTTCATTGTAAAAATCATTCTATTTTTAAAAATTTAATCCATATATTTTTTAATTTATTAAACTTCGAAGCAAAAATATTAATTGTCATAAAAAATTCAATTACATTATAATAATTCCGTGAAATAGTTTAGGTGCAATTGTTATCTATAAAAAAAGGAACTCCATTTATCTGTTTAAAGTAATTATCTGTTAAAAGTAACATATAATTGAAAAATTTCAAATTTCAAATTCAAATCTTAGAAAGCCCGCTTTAATAGTGATCGTCAGTAGTATCTCTTCCGTTATTAGTTATACTGTTGATTCTTATTTTTAACAACGTATAATATATGTGAGTATTTAAATAATTAATTGCATTATCTAACATTAAATAATTTACTATTTTGTAGTATAGAATATAGATTAAATTTTGCTACTTAATTGGCAAATATATGTATACATATATACATAAATATAGAGAGAGATAGAGATAGAGATAGAGAGAGAAAGAGAAAGAAAGATATCCTCTGACGCAATGAAAATAATTTCTAATGATTCGGTAAGGTTATGACAAAAGCTATAACTTTTTCGTCGATTTTACAATAATGCAATTATTTAACTTTAACGTCGATTAAATATTATGAAATACAAAAATGAATTTACATAACTATTAAGAAATATTTTTCTTTAACAATTCAAAAATGTATTGCACACCTGTTTACACAGCTAAATAAATAGTAATGGCGGCAATATTCAATCGTCGAAGATAGTGCATTAATGAACAAACAGAAAATGGATCTTATTTATTATAATAATTAAATTGTATTTATTCTATTGTAATATAATCAGATGTTATAAACAAAAATAAGTATAATATAATACATTCTTGAATCATAAACAAATAAATACAATATAAATATAGATAGGTGAAAAGAAAATATAAGAAAATAAACAAGGGTAACGTAAATGAAAATATACAGATAAAAATGGTGTTGTCAGTAATAAAGAAAGAAAATGACAAATTGAAGTTCTTTAAAAAGAATATGATCTTTATCGATTATCAATATCAATGAGCTACGTGGTTATTATTAAAGATAGATAAGAGAGAGAAAAAGAACAAATCACATAGTTTCAAAAATAATAAAAGTATACAAGTATCAATAAGTTTGAACCTTGATACTTGTAAGTATTATAATATTAAATTTGTCATTGTAGTAAAAGATAATTTGGATCAAGTGCGTCAGCCAATGAGTGGCTCCCACGATGAATAGAGTAGATGCCACGCGTTAACTGTGATTCGACTATATACATAGAACGTTATAGTCAGACAGTATCATCCGTGTTGGCTTCATTCCGTTCACTTGATTCGCGTTCTTTATATATTCGTCGTCTACCCTAATTAAAACTTAGCCATTTTTTTATTCTCCTATAATTTATTTCTACGAATATTATACACTGTTGTCAGTTAGTACATACATATATATATACATATATATATCTTTTCTCTTATATTATTAAAATTAAAATTAATTTCAATTGTTGTTATTTTTTTTTTTTTTAAACGAATTAATTTGCGTAAGCTTGATTATATTTATATTTTATTTTCTCTTCATTTTATTTTCTTTTATTTTATTTTCTTTTATTTTCTTTTATTTTTCTTCATCATTCACAGTTACCTTCCAGCTGTCTTCTTGTCCAGTGCAAACGTATAATAGTAATCGAACGTGATCATGTCAAAGATGAATGCCATTACGGCGATTATTTTGGCGGTTCAATGCTTCACCTACGCTATTGCAAAGATTGAGCTAGACAAAGGTGTATTAGTCATTAACAGTGGCAATTTTGAATCTGCTATTAAAGATAATGAATTTATTCTTATTGAATTCTGTGAGTATTACACTTCTTTCTTTTTTTTCTTTCTTTTTTTTCTCCTTTCGTTATACGTTATCACTATCTACGTATTTAAATCTGGCCTCCTCGTGAACTTCTGTTGGTCCTTACTTATTATTATTCCTTATTTAATTGTTTAATTACATTTAAACGCGTTAAGAAATTAGGACCAGATGTTTGACCTTAACACGTCATCACTCGCGGTACCGGCTAACGACGTAATCATGATCATTTTCTTGCTCGTTTATTTGTAATTTTAATTAAACGATATTGTAACATCTGTTTGCACATTAATATTTATTATTTGACTTTCCTATATATATATAGAAAATATTTTTCAAACGGTATAATATAATAATGGATAATTTGTGAAATATTAATTAGATGCACCATGGTGCGGACATTGCAAGGCATTAGCACCTGAATATGAAAAAGCAGCCAAAAAATTGGCCGATTCTGGTTCGAAGATTAAACTAGCCAAAGTTGATGCAATTGAAGAAACCGAGTTAGCAGAGAAACACGGTGTCAGGGGATACCCTACGCTTAAGTTTTACCGTAAAGGATCTGCCATAGAATACAATGGTGGACGTTTGGCAGATGACATTGTTAATTGGGTTACTAAAAAAAACAGGACCTGCTGCTAAAGAATTATCTTCGGTAGAGGAAGTTAAGGCTTTCACCGATGAACATGAAGTTGTAATAATTGGATTCTTCAAGGTACAAATTATATTTTACCTATTTAGATAATTACATATATAATATAGACATTACATTTATTATTTTATATTATCTGAAGGATTTAGACTCAAAATACGCTGAGTTATTCTTAGAAGTTGCCAATGCAGTCGATGATTATTCATTTGGTATCACAGAAACTGAAGAAGTTTTGGAAGAATATGAAGCAAAAGATGATGATTACTCTATTGTATTGTTCAAAAAGGTAATATATCGTATTTAAATACATGTATATATATAAGTATTTGATATGTTCGTTACATTGTTTAATATTCTTTTAGTTCGATGATGGCAAGGCTAAATTTGATGGAGAACTTACCTCTGAAAATGTTCAAAACTTTATCAATGTTCATTCTCTACCTATAATCGTTGATTTCAATCAAGATACAGCCCAAAAGATATTCGGTGGTTCTATAAAGAGTCACCTTTTAGCATTTTTAAGCAAAGATGCTGGTCATTTTGAAAAATATGTTGATATAATTAAAGAACCTGCGAAGAAATTCCTTGGACAGGTAGAAATTAGAAATTGTATATAATATATATAAAAGTAAAAGTATACATATTACAAATTTATCATTTTCATATTTACTTAGGTTCTGTTCGTAACTATCAATTCGGATGAAGCTGATCATGAAAGAATTTTAGAATTCTTTGGCATTAAGAAGGGCGATTCTCCTGCTATTCGTCTTATTAAATTAGATGAAGATATGGAAAAGTACAAGCCTGAAGATTCAGAAATAACTAGCGAAAATGTTTTGGACTTTGTAACTAAATTCGTAAATGGCAAATTGAAGAGACATTTCCTTACCCAGGACTTACCCGATGATTGGGATAAATATCCTGTTAAAGTTCTTGTTGGTACTAATTTCCATGAAATTGCATTTGACGATGACAATGACGTTTTAGTGGAATTTTATGCTCCTTGGTGTGGTCATTGCAAAAAGCTTGAACCTATATATGATGAAGTACGTATATTAATGTTATTAAAAAACATTTTCCTTTATATACACTTGTATAAGATATTATTAAATATACAAATTTATTATTTAGTTAGCTGAAAAATACGATTCAAATGATACCGTAGTGATAGCGAAAATGGATGCTACTGCGAATGAATTGCCAGATTTAAAGATTATCAATTATCCTACCATTATTCTTTTCAAAAAAGGAACAAATGAGGTATATTTTTATTTTCATTTAATTCAGTGCTGCAAATACAACTTTTCATGCTTATTGCATTCTTTGTTATTTTAGGCTATTGAATATAATAAAGAGAGAACACTAGAAGGATTATCTAACTTCCTTGAAACTGGTGGTACTGATGGTCAAGCTCCTCCCAAGGAGGTTTGTGTTAAAAATATATAAATGTAAAGTAATATTTTTCACGTATTAAATCAATTATATATTTATTATAGGTTGAGGAAGAAGATGAAGATGACGATGTGCCAAGGAAAGATGAATTATAGGCGCACATAATCAAATGAAATAAAATTAATAATTGTCCCTTCTCTTTCCTGCATCCATTCAAAGAATTCCACGATTTCCTCTCAAACATTCGTTTTTATTAAGATCTTTTTAAATGGTGCATCTACATTTGTTATCTTTAAGTTTTATATTTTTAAATCAAGGCGTCGTAATGTACAATTAATTATTAAGGAAATAATTGTATTTTGTGCAACCTTTTGCAGGGGTTCTTGAAGTAAGTCTAGTATTGTTGTGAGTTGCATGAGGTGTCCATATTATGATCCTGTTTAAAAATCTTTACTTCGATAATAACTCATACAAAGATAGAGATTAACTTATACGTTTTATATATTAATCTTATTATGATTCAGTGATTCCTGAAAACATCAATGTTTTCAGATTGTGCCTGCTTCCGTTGTCGTGATATCAATGAGTGTGAAAACAGGATACTTAAATAATCTTTAAGATGAGTTTGGTACATCTAAGCTAATTTTTATTTTTATATAAGATATCTTATCGCGGTGAATAATGTTTCGAAAATTAATACAGTAAGAACATTGCACAATCATGATGTTAGAGGCAACGACTCGTATATATTATTACATTTCCATTACAGCATTTACATCAATCATTAACTTTATTGTCTTGAACTCTAGCGTAGGCAGCAATTTTGATGTTTTCCTAAATTCGATGGACTGAAAAACTCGAAGGAGCTAGAAATCGGATATAAATTAAAAAAGAAAATAAAACAAATGTATTATATCTTTAAGTCTTTATTATATTATTCTTAATATATAAAATATTATTCTATAGTGGCTAATTTTTTTTCCAACTGAAATGTTATACATACCCGATAATCCTTTTTTTTTTCGAAGCATGTAATGTTTTAATCATAATCACAATGTTACATGCTAAACAAACATCCTATATATTTATATGTTATTTAATGTTTACGTTATCAATATTCCGATTTGATATTTAGTATTCAACACTTTGAGTGATACTGTTAATACATAGTTTTAATATTTTATTTTTAATTAATTCTCTTTTTTTTTAATCGTTAGAATTATTCGAATATGGTTGAAGGAACGAATTTAAAATTTGAATTATCATCTTTGAATGACTTCATTCGTCATGCCTTAATATACACGGAGGCAGTAAAAGATACACTGCAATATGAATATGCAGAAGCAAGCTATGCTTTAAAACCTTGGATAACTAAAACTGTTGTTACTAAGGAAGTTTATATGAATGATTGTATATGCAATAAGGTAGGTAGACGTTTAATTTATATTTCATTGATTAGTAAAAATATTTTTATTATAATTTTATATTTTTTGAAATTAATTAGATATCATCTGAAAGTCAAGATAAAGATATTTCAGAAGGTATAGGCAGAGCAATATTGGAAGCGCAGAAGTTAAGAAAAAAACTTTCATCCAACGTTCCAAAGAAAGAGAAATATTTGAAACAGAAAGAATTAGATAAGATAAATGTAGAAAAAGTATACAGTCGTAAATTTATGAAGTATGAAAGTAAAATAAAATCTCCTAAAGAAAGAAAAATAAAATTACTTGATAAAAATCCGAAAAGTTCACAAAATGTTATCAAAACTGTATCGAAAACTGCAATATTAGAGCAAGACCCAACAGAAGTATCAAAATCATTATCTCCGAGTAAAACAAATGTTAAAACTAATGTTAAATCAAAAGAAAAAAAAAATTTTCTTTTAGCTAACAAATTAAATATCAAAAATATACAATCAGCCAAATTACAAGATAGTAATAAAAGTAATAAAGAAATAAAGAATAATAATACAAAACCTGTTAATTTAAAAAAGAAACCTGAAATTTGTGCAGCATCGACAAATGAATTAACTAAATTAATAGAAGAACTATCATTAGCATCATCCAAAAATATGTCAACAATATCTACAAATATAAATAGAAAAGATTGCCCATTACATGGAGAAAATATACCGTTATGTACCGAAGAAATCTTATCAATGGACATAGTGGATGCTCTTAATAAATTTGGTATTCCTAAAGAAATGTTAAAAGTATTTAAAACGTATCACTTGTATGTAAATTTTGAACACACGCAGGAATCTATGAATAATTTGCAACATCAAACAGCAGCAGCAGGATTTTTAAAAGAATTCAAATTAATGGTAAGATTAATATATACCAAATTTATATTATGGACAATTATTTTCTTTCTTTATTTTTAGAATGAAAATAAAAATAATTATTCTGAAGAAGAAAATAACGTTGCAAATGTTGCTTTAGAATCCTTTTCTGTATTAAAAAATGTGTACAATGGTATGATTTGTATAGAAAAAATCGAGATACTTGACAAAAGATTGGAATCTGTTTATAAAATGCATAACATAACAAAATTTGATATAAATCTTAATGAAAATGTTGAACCCCTTAAAACAAAATTAAAATATTCTGAGATCGCAGGATGGATGTCAAATGGAATTTGGAATAGTATGTGTATCAAGGACCTCCAAGGTATAATAAAAATTGTATTTATTTTTATCAATCAATTTTATAATCTAAATGAATAATAATTTCAGAAATGTCTAAAGCATGCTGCATACGTTATAACGATGTCACACAATTGTCCTCGTTTTTTCAAAATCTTCAAGAATTTCAGCAGAAAAAATATCTCAATGCGATAATAGAAATTTTATTGAAAGATGTAATACCTAATATGAGGAATTTTTTAAAACCAACAGATGATGCATATTTACAGATATATAAAATGATTGATATTTTGAGCCAAGGTTTAAATCCACAAAATCCAGTTTTAGTTAGAACAGAAGAATAGAATGTTTCATATAATTTAAATAAGTTTCTACATAGTATTAAATCCTTAGAAAGTTGCTAAGGCAACCACGAATCATATTAACGTGTTTGATTTAACATAGATGCTTATACATATTCAGTGGATATTTGCAAGCTTTATTATAATTTAATTTTTTTATTTTTATTGATATGAATATATTTTTTTATAAATGATCTTTAAAAAATAATAATAATAAAGGAAACGAATTGATCTTGATGTAAACATTTTTTATTTTATCATTGACAAAAGTGAGATTTAATTTAATTACTGCAAGAAAATTATTAAGAATTTGCAATACAGGTACTATGTAAAATTACAATTTGTTAGAATGTGTAATTTTTTAGAATTTGATTACACAGAACTAAGTTTTTAATTAACTCTAGCATCGATACATAATAACATGAAGATAAATACTGTGACACGAAGTACTCAGTACAGCAAAGTATTTGCTGCTCATGAGGTATATGTTTAAACATATTTATAAATAAATAATAATAATAATAACTCTTTCTTATATGTCCATAATTATTTATAGGTGAACACAAATACTGTAACTTACAGGAATAATGGAATGTATCATTATGAAGGTGGTTGGCCAAAAGATATTAATATGAAAGAAACAGAACAAACAGTTAGATACAAACGGAAGATAGAAAAAGATGAATTATATATTCATACCATGTTGCAATTATTACCCGTAATTATAATAGTTATAAGATTAATTAAAAACATTATATTTCTCATTATTTAAAATTAATTTTGTATACATTTTGGATTTTTTATTTATTTTTATTTAAAATTTTTGTTAGCCAATGGAACATTGCATTTTACAAAACAATGTATGCGATATTTATGAACAATATTTTAATGATACAGAAGCAATGTCATTAATACCAAAAACCTTTTCCCGTACCGTAAATGTATATCGCGATCCTTTATCAGTGAAACGTCAGATAACACATGTTTCGTGGTCACCTGATCAAGGAACTCGTTTTGCAGCTAATTACTGTAATACTGATTTTAAAAATACAATCAATTTCAATCCTACGTCATACATTTGGGACATTGGTTAGTAAATTACTTATATTAATTATAAATTGCATATAAACAAAAGTAAAATGATTTTATTTTCATTGCAGAGAATCCAGGCAGTCCTTTTATGACTTTAAAACCATTTTGTCCGATATTAACTTTAGAATATAGTTCGAAGGATAATAATGTTTTAGTTGGTGGTTTAATGACTGGTCAAGTAGCATTTTGGGATATAAGAAAAGGTTCTGAACCTAATGAAGTCAGTTTAGTTAATCAAAGTCATAGAGATCCGTGCAATAACGTTTTGTGGATCAATTCGAAAACTGGAACTGAATTTTTCAGTTCTTCGAAGGATGGACAGGTTTAATATATTACAAAAAAATATATATTCAATTATATATAATTCAATTGATTTTTATATTTTTATATATATATTTTAGATCAAATGGTGGGATACAAGAAAAATAAAAGTTCCTACTGAAACTTTGGTGATAGATTTAGAAAAACCAGAAAATCAAAATGTGGATCAGGCAACCGGCGTATCAGCGTTACAATTTGAACCTTCTATGAGTTCACGATTTATGTGTGGTCTAGAAAATGGTTATTATTTTTATTATTATTGTCCATCGATTTTCTGATCAATATCTCTTAATTATATTTATAACCAGGTCGTATTTTTCAAGGTATGGTAATATCCGCAAATCGTAAAGGAAAAACACCGAGTGAAAAATTAGCAGTTAGATTTGAAGTTCAGTATGGTCCAGTAATAGGTTTAGTAAGGAATCCAACATTTATTAAAAATTTCTTAACTATAGGCGATTGGACTGCTAGAATATGGTCCGAAGATTGTAGAGAATCTTGTATTGCTTGGACTCCGTAAGTATGATAAAATAAAATATATAAAAAGAAATATTAATTCTTAATGGTCAATCTATCAGAGGTCATCGACAATTTGTAATGGGTGGTTCATGGAGTGCAACAAGATTTTCTGTATTTTTCTTGATCAAAATTGATGGAACTTTGGATGTATGGGATTTGCTGATACAACAGGATACTCCGGTTCTTAGTATAAAGGTCACAGTTTTTTTTTCTTTTTTTTTCTTAATACATATTAATAAAGTAAGTTTTAATTTTTAGGTATGCGACGAAACCCTTACTTGCGTAAGACCTCACGAACAAGGACAATTAGTTGCTGTTGCTAGTAGAAATGGTATAATATATTTACTCGAATTATCGGAGGCACTTAAGATCAATCATAAAAATGATAAATTATTATTAACAGCAGTGAAGTATATTTTTATATTATCGAATTAATTTTTATTGTACATAAATTTATTTAATTATATTTTTATTTGTATTTTTTTTGTTTAGCTACTGGATAGAGAAACACGAAGAGAAAAAGTGATCGAAGCAAAGAATAGAGAAATAAGATTGAAAATGAAATCTCTTCGCGTTAACGTCGATTTAGATAGCATGATCGATCCTTCGAAAAGTAATAATCGCGAGGATTCGAAACAAAATGTTCTATGTTCGAAGGATACATTGATAGAACAATGTGAACAAGATTATATAAATATTATTGAAGCGGTAAGAATTTTGGATTTTATTTGAATTCTGTTTCAAAATTAAATGTTTCTGTTTTATAGTTACACGTGACGTAACTTTTAATTAACATTTCTTTTTTTTTTTTTTAGGAAAAAGCAAGAAGATCTGCAGAAAATGACGTTGAACTAAACAACAATGATATAAATGGTAATGAAGTTATCAATTAACTTGACAAATTAGAATAATTAACTTATATTAGTCTTATATACAATTATGTGATTAATAAATGTAGAAAAGAAAAAACTGTTTAAAAAAAAAACTCCGTTTAATCGTACTTTCCTACAAATGAATTTTTTTCTAATACTATTGAAATCGATTGGACGTTAAGAAAAATAGGTACATTATAATCAATACGGGTTTCCATACACAGAGACAAACACAAGAGCAGTAAACACCTGCTGTTTTTATCGATCTATTCACATTTCCGCGAGTAGTATGAGTAAATGTGAGTTAAGTTCTTGTAGGCCATGCAATCATTTTAGTGTCGTCTGTCAGTGTTAACCACTTTAAACGTTTATCAAGAGAATAAAATGAATATTGTCAACATTAAAGTTATATAATTTTTGATAAATATTAACAGAAAAATGTATACTCTATCATTAAATTTTCGCAAAAAAATCGATATTCTAAGGGTACCAAGAAATAGATCAGTGATAAGAAACTTCATTTAAATCTTAATTATGAGAGTTAGTTAATGTTTTAATAAAATGTATGGTATATGCTTTTATTGTAACAAACAAATAATGATTTATAATAATACTTTTTAGAGCTATGTGATTTAATGAAATGAAGAATTAATGAAGAAGTTTTATTTTGTTATATAAATTTAAATAATAAAAAGATTAACAATGTCAGAGAAAGATAAGACACGTTTGGTACGTAATTCTGATTGGATGTCTGATTTAAACGCAAGTAGATCAGAAAGTGAAATGGAATCAATCAATCAATTGACATTTGTGAAAAGAAAAAAACCAGACAAGAAGAAAACTACTCAAGTTTTTCAAACTAATGATTGTAAAATGTTAGTTAATACAAAAAGAAATGATTTAAATGATTCTCTGACAAATTCGATGAGTAACGAATCGGATATAAAAGAAGAAACTAACTCAACTCCTTTTCTTGTGAATAGACAAAAATTTGGAAAATCTAACAATTTAAAATCCGTCAATGTTGCCGTGGACGTTCATCAACGTTATGAAGAAACAATACCAATGAGATCATTCAAAGATAATGTTGAAATTCTTGATTCCAAGTTGACCGAAATATCAGAGTTAGAAGATTTGTCTTCGAGTAATAATCTTCAAGATAAATCTAATAAAAAGATTAAAGTTGCATCAAAGGATAATATTGTCACAGATACGATAGAAACATTAGAAGATAATGACGAGGAAACTATTTCAACGCCTGTCCTAACATCGAGATCATCTTCGGAAAATTTATTAGAAAAGAAATCACGTCGTAGAAAACAATGGAAGACAGTACGTCCTATGATAAACGAAGTTACGAATTTAAAAAAGCCAGCTAGAAAACGTTGGTCCAAAGATACCAGCGTTATTCGTTTACCCGAAACTTTGGGTTCTTCTTCTTCACCGATTAACGAGAACATTTCAAAGACTTTAGAAAGTTCACGAATAACACCGGTACCAGCACCTAGATTATCTTCGACCATCAAATCAAATTCACATTTTACTTTTGAAAATGAAGCATTCGTTTCGGAGAACGATGAAGTATTGAGAATTGAGAGAGATCATTATAAAGATGACACGATAATTGAAATAAGAAGGTTGAGTGATCGAACTGATACACCTTCCTCATCTCAAAATTCGAAAAAGAATTTTTCTAGGAAAGAAAAAACAACGTCTACTGTAGAAAATATTAAAGATTCTAATGTTTCTTCGTCGTCTATGAATAACATCTCAGATTTGTCTAAAAGAAGAAGAAGAAGAAGAAGAAAAAGTTCTCTTCGTTCAAATGTCTCTAAAAGTACCGAAGAAATGTCAAATGATCGATTGCAATATGCGATATCGGGAGACGAATTAATTAATGATGATCGCAATGATGCATTAAAAGGGGAGACAAAAATTACGAAGTACTCAAGTCGTGAAAGTTTTTCAACAAACAAGGAGGAAGAAGAAGAAGAATTATCATCTAGAATGTCGATTGGTAAAACTTTATCTGAAAATAAAAAGAAGAAAGATAGTCGATCTAAAGAAGAGGAGTCGAAAAAAAAAGAAGAAAAAGAAGACAAGAATTGAAGTAATAAAATATATCTTAATTACAATTCACAAAGCTGATGTGCTCGAAATTGATTATGTGACAAAACATCCTATGGTTAAAATACACATTGTTGAAGCAGAGACTGGTAATTATTTAAAAAATGATAATGGTGGAAGTTCTTATCTACAACCAATGATCACTGAAAAGTTCGATTTTAAGGAGAATAAATCAATGATACCTATTTGGGAAGAAGAACTCATATTTGAACATGATTTTAAAATGATTATGAAGACTGAGAATGAACAAGTTATTATTTTTTTCGAAATTGTTGATCTATTGAGTTTCTCCGAAGCTAGCTTCAACTATGATAGGTTTGGCAAGTTTCCTGATTTTATATTTCACAATAGAAGTTCAATTAATTCACATTTATTATGTTTTGTAGTAATAGAAATTTCTTGTGAACAGGTAACGAAGGATGCTGGTACAAAATAGCCTGGGCATTTTTAAAAACAGTTGGAACGAATAACACGATACACGTTAACAAAAAGATCAGATTGCAATTGTACAGACCTCAGAAGAGTACAAGGAACTTTGGCTCGAGAAGATGCGAAGTGAGAACATTTATTTTTTATTTTATTATATCTTTGTTATAACGAAGCCTTCAATGAAATATTTTCAACAGGTTTACAATTGGTGGAAATCGAATAAAAGAGACAAATATCCAAGTAGTCTTTACGTCACTATTACATCGATAGATCCACCGAAATTAGAACCAGTATTTTATCAGCAGCTCTCTTTAGACGATATTTTGGATATTGGAAACGAATCTCATAAGTTATCTGTACAATCATCGGAATTAATTAATTTACCAAGATGGACGAGATTGGCTGCCCAATCATGTAAAATACCGAATGAGAAATGCTTCGAAACTGAAATCAGTGAAAATGGATGTTTCTTTCTTGCTTTTAACAACGATGGCAAATATTTAGCTTGCGTTTTTTCCGAAGAATATGATTATCCTATAATAGTATATGAGGTATAACGATATTTTAAAGTGATTTTAAATGCAATGAATGTCTTGTAGCATTGAATGAATTTTAGATTGAATCTACTAAAGTTCACGTTAGATTTTCTGGACACAAGACTTTCATCTATTCATTAAACTGGTCGCCTGATGATCATTATTTACTTTCGGTTTCATCGGATCAAACAGCTCGTATATGGGACGTTCGTAATAAAATTGTACAACACATTCGAGTGAGTTGACAAAATTAATATTTTTATAAATATTTCTATTGTATAAAAATTCAGAAATTTGTATGAAATTTCTGTTCAGATGTTGCCTCATCCTTCTTACGTTTATTGTGGTAAATTCAATCGAAGAAACGTATCTGTAGTAGCTACAGGATGTTACGATCGTGTTGCAAGAATATGGACGAGAGATTCTAAATCAAAGAATTACGAGCTTAGTCAAGAATTGGAAACACACGAAGGATTCGTTAATTCTTTGTGCTTTCTAAAAAATGGAAATCTTTTAACAGCTGACAGTGTTGGTACGATAATACTGTGGACAATGAAAAAAAATCGTAGGATGTCTTCTAAGAATGAATGGTACTTGTCAAAGAAAATAAAAATTCGTGAAATCGAGAGTATCATAATAAACACGATCATTTTACATCCACTTGAATCAAGATTGCTCGTTCAATCGAGAGACAATGGTCTGAGAATGATAGATCTTGCTGCTGGTGTGGTATTACAAAAATATGATAATTTAAAAAATCAAAGGTACTCTTTTCTACTTTTTCTAAAAACCTAAATATGTTAAGATTATGAACTAATTAATTGTAATTATCTTACAGGATACAATTAACAGCATGTATCTCGCCCTGCGGTGGTTTGATCTTTTGTGGTGGTGAAGATTCTACTTTGAACGTATGGAATTTAGAAACTGGTAAATATTTGGCAAGATATACGATAGAACGAACCTTCAGAGCAATAACTTGCGTTGATTATCATCCTTACGATCACGTATTAGCATTCTCAAGTTTTGGAAATCCTGCTCCAGTAAGAATTTTCAAGTTTGACAAGAATTCAACAGGAAAGGATATAGGTTTGTCGATGATGACGGAAACTGAGACAGGAATGGGAGATTGTAGGATTGATCTGAGCTTGAATCTTCCAAATGTTTCTGTTAAAGAAAGATCAAGATCAATGTCAAGTAGTAGACGACAGGAATTATTAAATGAAAGAGAGTTAAACAGTTTTCGATCCGTTAGAAGTCGTAATTCTACGACCATGAATATTTTTCAAGACGAAAGGAACGAAAGAAGGTACGAGAGTGCAAAATTAAAATTGCAACGATTGAAGGAAACTGAAGAGCAATTAAAAAGTCGTAGTACAAATCGTTTATATAACATCATCGAAAAAATCGATAGAATACTTTCGAACACATCCAGATCATCTAATGATCTTGAATCGGGTCAGAGTTATGTTTCTAAGGATCAGGATAACAACAGAAATAAATTATCGAAGAAATTATCTTCTGTCAAAGATTATATCGTAGATCATCGTTCTAGTTCGTACAATGAAACTAGTTCTTTAAGTTATGATGATAAAGAAAGAATTGAGCTTAAAACGTTTCACGTTTTAAAAGAAAATTATTCGAATCTCGATTTTGATGGGAGAAGATCAAAAAGTGCTAAGGACTCAAGAAGAAGTAAAATTGTTCAAGAAAACACACCGAAAATTTTTTCCGATGGTGCACAAAGTTCTAGAAGGAGTCGAGTTTTTCGTAAAGAAATATCTGACAATCGTTCTGATTCTTTGAATTCTGTGAGCAAGCAAGAAGTTCACGAATCGAAGATTATTTCTTCCACTTCACCAGAAAGTGCTGGTACTTATGTCGTAGAGAAAGCTGAGTTTGAACAGAATAATGATTTGAATTCCGCGAAAACTTCAGCTAATGAAATATCTATGAATGATAGCGAGAAAACTTTTGTTAAAATGTTAGAAAGTGATAGTTCTCTGCCCAGTAATGCTACATTCACTATAGAAAACGAGATTCCTATTCCTAAACCAAGAAGAAACAAGTTTGTATCTTAAAGAAGAAAAATCAAAATTATCCAATCTATATACTTAATTATATAATTTGTAGAGATATACTGCTGATGATTATGAAAGTAGCTTAAATCATATATTCATTATTTTAATGGTTCTTTACTTTATTATAGTATAAATTGAGATATAACATAAAGTAAGTGATAAAAATGCAATTTTTACAAATGTTTTTATTTAAATTAAGCTACTTTCTTAATTACTTGCATATATTTCATCAGCAGTTTTTGTTATAATTTGTTATATATGTCATTGGAATTAAAATAGTTAGTGTAGATTGGAATTTTTTCGGATAAGTATCTTCTTTTTTTTTATATAAAAAAAAATGCGACTGTTTCAAACGATAGCAAAATTTTTTACTAACCTAATCTTTCTACCGTTCTTATATATTTTATATTTGTATTTGATATTCCTTGCAAATCTCGTAAGTGTTACATTGGGAATGTATTTGTTATTAATGGCTTTAATTACTGGTATTGATTTGATAGATATAGAAGAAATCGATGAATCAATACAGGTATACCAATTATATATTATATATATATACACGTATTTTATTTATGTGTTTGTTTATAAGATATGAAAAAATAGCAAATGTGTTATTAAAATGAAATAGTTAGTGAGAAAAATTAAAAATGTGTAATGTACTAAGAGGTTTGGCTGCCATAGGCGTTACTATCATTTTCTTTCCATTTTTATTAATATTTAATTTTTATCTCACGTTTATTACCGTGATTTTTAACATTCTACAATTTACATATATATTTCTAATGATCCTACTCGGTGGTTTACCAGATAGTACTTTAACGGATTGAATGGTGAAAAAATAGAAACAAAATTATATATATATTTATATATGTATATACATTTTTACTAATAATTTAATAATTAAAAAATTATTTTTCAGAATTCCGATGAGGTTACACCTAATGATTTAAATTAATGTAATTTAATTTTCTGAAATATTTAAATTCAATTGATTGAAAAAACATGATGAATTTATAAAAAATGCAATGTAAAACTAATACATTTTAAATATTATTTTTAATATTAGATATTTTAAAATTTAATTACTCTCTTTCTCTAATTTATTTTAAATAAAGTAATTTATTAGTTCTTGCAATATTCATCCATTTTTTGTTTAAGGTAGGGTAACGTTCAAGTCGTAACACTTAAATAAGAATTGTATAAAACTTATGTTAGTTTACTCAAAATCAGATGTATATTTGATTGCCGAGGTATGTGCTGTTATCGCTGTAGTTTGTGCTAAATGCATAGATACGATTTGTGCAATCCTAATTCAAATTATTGTGCCTTGATGCAGGCAACGTTTATGTCGATAATACAGTTTGTAAGTTACACCTTGTAGAAAAAGGAATATATTTTTATTATCTGATGATAAAGTATTTTCTAATATCATAGCTGAATTGATAGGTAATTTATAAATATTGCAAACTGCATTATCAACAAAGAAAAAATCGTAAATAAATGTTATTTTCTGAAGGTAATGGAAAAAAATTAATTTTCACTAATCATATACAAAAAGAAGCATATTACAGTTGTACAGTGGGTGCGACAAACTGTGTCGCGTTCTGTTAAAGTTAAAAAATGTATCACACACGTTGGAATATTTCGAGTGTGTGACACGTCAAGCATGAGAAATATGTTTATTTAAATATGAACGTCTTAATAATGTGGGAGTAAACTTGGCCAGGCAGTATTTTTAAGGTTATAAAAAGTGCGCTCCTCTTTCGATTTGTCAACGATTCGTGTGATATGACAACAATGGTTTCGTTAACAAAAATTACGTTCGTCGCAGCCTTTTATGGTATTTATTGTTCATTTATTTATATTATATCATTATCTTTTATTATTACAACTTTATTATTTTTTAGTAAAATTTTTCTTAATTAAAATTGATGTTGCACTATAGGAATAACCTCAAATACTACCGATCGATAATTTATTGCTTGCTTGAGCTTCTCTCAACGTGATTTAGATTCTTAAATTTAATAATATTACAAGATTCTACTTTCCAATCAAGTACAAGTAAACTTTTGTACACGAAAACGTATTTGACCAGTAAATTTAATCTATGCAATAATTCATTCATTTTCATATTTTCTTATTGAAATACAATCTAGCTTTTTCAGCAATTTTTATGCATACCACTGCATCTCGTGTCCTTGAGTTAAGCGATAGGTAAGAATATATTTATATAACTTATATATATATATATATATTATTTCCTTAAACTAATAAAATATTTCCATACACTAAGAGCCTTGTTTACAGATTTTTGGAAATTCATAAAGATGGACAATGGCTCGTGATGGTAAATATGAAAGGATGAATTAATTAGTTAGATGTTACATACAATTTCTTTTAGATGTATGCACCATGGTGTGCACATTGCAGAAGATTAGAACCAATTTGGTCTCACGTAGCGCAACACCTGCATGCTACATCAATACGCGTTGGTCGTGTTGATTGTACACGATTTACAAGTGTTGCACATACATTCAAGATTAAAGGCTTTCCCACAATATTGTTGTATGTATACGAAAAGATATGTTTGATGTCTAAAAATAGTTTTAATCAAATTTCAACGTACAATTAATATATTATTGTTTTATTCATAGTTTAAAAGGAGATAATGAATTCACATACCATGGAGATAGAACAAGAGATGAGATAGTTAAATTTGCATTGAGACTAAGCGGTCCTCCTGTACAAGAAATTACTAAAAGTCAAAGCTTTGATACCATTAAGAAAGAGCGCGATCTTTACTTTTTATACGTTGGAGAAAGATCAGGACCATTATGGGTAAGAAATGATGATTTTTTGAATCTATGTTTTCAATTGATTTTACTTACTTAAAATTGTATTAATATTTATATTTGTAGGAGTTATATCACAAGACTGCAGATGTGTTCCAACCGCATGCATTTTTTTATCAATCTCATCCAAATGTCGTTAACAGACACGCGCCTGTGGCAAATACTCCAGCATTATTTGTATATAAAGAAAATTTACATTATAATTTTACCGGTAGATAATATATACATTATTTTTTAATTGAAAAATTATAAATAACTATATTATATGATATTTGATTTTAGGTCACAATATGACCAATACGGAGAAGCTAAATGAAACTTTATACAAGTGGATCAACGCAGAACGTTTCCCAACATTTCCAAAAGTAACAAGAGGAAACATTAATCAACTTTTCTTGACAAATAAGAATTTGGTTTTAGCGGTTGTAGAGGAAAATCAATTGGAAGAAGTTTCACCTCGTATGATTGAATTTCGAGATATGGTTGAATCTGTGATTAAGAGAAAACGAGATAAATATCACGAGTATGTAATCATTTGATGTAAGAATTGCTATATAATTATTGTTCAATTGTCTACATGAATTATTCTAACATTTATTTTTCTTTTGCATATGCGTTCTACAGCCATTTTCAATTTGGTTGGATAGCTAGTCCTGATCTAGTCAACGGTATAGCTATGATGGTTTTACCATTGCCAAGCCTAATTGTTATTAACACTACTACAAATCATCACCACATTCCAGAGGATGAAACAGAAAAGTTGACGCCTCATGTGATAGAATTGTTCCTAGAGCAAATTCGTAATGAAAGTGCTCCGGTATTACTAATATAAAACTTATTTTCTCTTTTTTTTTATTTCTTTTGCTTTTGTATATGATACAAACTTAAACGAAATATTTTTAGCGATATGGCGGAAATAGTTTATTAGTACGCATCTATAGATCATGGTTTGAGTTGAAGACAACACTCGCTACTATGTGGATGGGCAATCCTATTTTAACGATGGTATTATTTGGCTTGCCAGCTGGTTTTCTTTCGTTAATTTGTTACGGCATTTGTTGTCCGGATATTTTAGATGCCGACGACGAAGAGGAAGGTAAATATATATATTTATATATTATCCAACAATATTTAAATATACATTTCTTTTATAATTTAATTAATATTATTAATTCGCAGAACATTCTGGAGGAAGCCATATGAAAAAAGATTAAGAATTACCAAAAATGTGTGTCCTATAAATGAATAAAATAACAAAGTCATCATTATATTATGTAAATATACATATAAAGTTTTACAGAATCTTGAAAATTAAATAGGTAATGTATATACAATCAAATATATTTAATTATAAACTTTTATGTCTGTTTTAATTAATTATTTATAATGTTATTCTGATATGTTATTGAATGTTTAATTTTGTATTAATTTAGGTATTATCCCAATTACTCTTCGGTTGGCAGAAATTAAGAAAAGAGAAGACCTATTAAAATATTTTAGCATTTTTATTGTGGCTTCATCTTCAACTATTGTAATTGAAAAATATTTATATACATTATTACTACTTCATCTTGGCCAAGTAGAATATACGTAAGACAATACAAAAAGTAAGTCTAAGTTTTCATTGAAATATTTTAAGTTATTTCTGTGATTTCAATCTTTTTATTTATTTCTTTTCAAAAATATTCGTGTGAGAGATATAAGGAAAAAATTACACTTTATATATATATATGTATCTGCATTTAAAATCAAAGATAGACTTTTATATATGTCAATTGTTTGACATACATTTAAGATACTATTAAAAATAATCGTGTAAACATTTTATATACATACATATATATATATATTATTAATTGATTAAAATTACTATGAAAAAAATCTTTTTAGACATAAAGTACAAATTATACGTTATATGTATTTTAGGTGTATATTATACTTACCTACATCGAATAAAATTAACTATAATTTCATGTATATATTTTGATGGCTTAAACCAAAATTATAAAAAGACAAATTAAATTTCATTGTCTTATTGAAATTACAAAACAATGCTAATAAAACAATAATACATTAATAATATCATATAAACGTTTGAATGGATATATATACAGGCATCCCTCGTTTAACACACTACTTGTAAAACACGTTTTCGATATTACACGGTACAAAATTTGAGATTATTATAACACGATTTTAAACAATTGAATCTCATTTTCGTTCAACAAGGGAGAATATTTTATAATAAAGAAAAACAGAGGCCGCCATTGAGTTTCTTTCGTTCCTTTATATCAAAATAAAAAAAAAATTATCTTTCTAAGTAGTACAGAAGTCGAGATATCGAATTTTTAGAACGTTTTACCATTTTGAAGACGCGCGGTCGAGTTTGCTATGCTGCGAACAAGTCTCGTTCTGCCGCGTTCGCCTTCTCTCCCTACCTCGGACCGCCGTGCTCGTTCGAGCTTGATTCTTTTCGCTCGGTCAGTAAGACTTCGACGATGATTTTCGATATGAAG
Source organism: Mischocyttarus mexicanus (assembly GCA_023678845.1). Lineage (NCBI taxonomy): Eukaryota > Metazoa > Arthropoda > Insecta > Hymenoptera > Vespidae > Mischocyttarus > Mischocyttarus mexicanus. Next base: position 182,812 of record JACGTP010000059.1, on the reverse strand, counting down.
TCATTTTTTTCGATATGAAGTCATTTTTTATTAATATTACATACGTTTAAAGAAGAAGATTAAGATTCTATGTTATGTATCACTAGGAACAAAATTGCTGTACCTATAGTATTGTTGTTGTTATCAAATGTAGACTTTGAAACTACATCACTCACGATCTACAAACCGAAAAATAATAAATTGCTACTCAAAAGTTGCGTTTAACCAAGACCTTTCTTTTCGTCTTTTCAGAATTTCAAAAGTTCATCATTCGCTTGTTGACAAGCTTAATTAAAAAATGCCGCAATTTGCCGTTTTCTTTAAAAAATTCCCCTGGCCGTATTAAATATTTTTAAAAAGTTAAATATACATATTGTTCTTTGGGTTTCCTATAATGTATACAAAAAATCAGGAACGATATAAGATTGTTACTTTTGTGATATGATTGATCAAAAAAACAATTTTTTTTTAATTAACTTACGCTTTTTGCAAAAACTATTGAACGTACAGAAACCGGGTTGAACGTACTTATTGTTAATAAGGTAATGTTACTTTTTCATAAATTTCATGAAAATATATTAATGTTAACTATTGAAAAACATGACGTAAAAAAAAAACGTTTCCAGAATTTTGTTCTTTTACGTGACCGCTATTTGCAAGTAAACTATTGCAATTTCGCATTTCGCACTTTTTCCACTATAAAGGCAATTTCATAAGGAACAAATTATTCCGAATAAAATTTTTACCAAAAACTATTAATTTCCGAGATATAAGACAAGACTTACGGAGAAACACGATTTTTTCGCGGTTTTTTTCACATTTTGATTTTTCATGCAAAATCTTTACATTTTTCGGCAAATGCATTATGCACCTCTTAATGTAGACCACTTTTCCAATCTTTTAGAATTTTTTGCAGGCCGATGGGAACAACATTCATTTTGAGCCCAAAATCCGGTTAGATTGACTGGACTAGAATGCATTGCCTTGATTGTATTATTTCAAGGTTTCGTATAACACGGTTTCGATACAACTCGGAACACATTACCTTGACTTGTATTATTTCAAGGATTCAGATAACACAGTTTCGATATAGCCCGGTATGAATTAACCGTGTTAAACGAGGAACACCTATATACATAATGGAATATATATATAATATATATAACTCATTTTATTTAATCTTATATGCAGCATAAAGATTAAAAACAAAAAAATAGCCGAGTCAATGAAGTATAAATACGCAATTTTCTTTCGCTATTTAGCTAATAATTAAACAAAAAATCCATTTAAAATAAGATAAATATTATCATTTCTTGAAGGCTATAAATCATCGTCAGAATCTAATGCTGCTCTTCGTCTATCAAACTGTAACACAGATTTGTATTATTAATTTATTATTAATATTATTATTAATATTATGGAATCAATTAAAATTTCTTTAAAGTGTATGTTAAGAAAAACAAAACAATACATACCTTAACAACTGTTTTTCTTTGCGTTTGTTGATTTATACTTTCTAGCAAACTGATTAGTTCTTTTTCTCCTAATTTGCTAGGTAATTGTCCACGTTGAGCCATATTCAAAATCATTTCCTCTACCATTTTTCCTTTCTCTGGTTTTCCAAGGCAAAGCGTGTTCACTAATTTATAAATCAAGGTACGTTATTGCATAAATTGTTTACTATCATTATTTTAATCTATTTTAACCCTTTACACTCGAGAGGTGACTTTCACTCACCACATGATTTAATGCCGCAACTTGATAGGTGACTATCGCTCACTACTTTGTTCGTGCGAAAATGTGGTGCGCGGCGAGAACTGTTTTTATTTTATTTCTTTCAAGTGGATTCCTAATTTCTTCATGTACAATGTTACGAAGATAACATAATCTCCATTCCCTATGGAAATAATGTTTTCTTATCTTAAATTAGTGCGCAACCATGAACCAGATTCCATTTTCGGTCTAAGTTCGAACTTGACAGCATGGCAAAAGGACTACAAGAGTTAAATTTTCTAATGGAACTTACAAGGGGAATTTACGTAATGCTTCTCAAGATTTCGATTATAATTGGTCCCAACTTATAGATCTTGACTAGTACAATATTATGCCAAATTTGTAGCTGCCAACTCTCAATTGTTAAAAAAAATTGCCCTTTAAATTTTAAATAAATAGTTGAAAACATATATATATATATATATATACCCTTATTCTACCTCGGTTAACACAAGTTGTTGATAGCAAATAAAAGCTGGTAAGGGCGCAGAGTCGTAACCGTGGTTTTGCGTGTTCAATTCTCGTCAGTTCCAGATTTATTTTTTTTTTTATTATTTCATTTTATTATTTTTTCAAGAACGTTATTCTTACTTTAGTTATTTTCTATATTTTTACAGTATGTTATATTTTTTTTATAAAAGATATAATGAAAAATAATTTTATTGATGCTTTTATTTTATTTTACAAAACGTGATCAAAAGTAAAAGAGAAACACATTTTTTATTATAATGTTATTTATTTATAATTATTAATTATATTACTTATGCGTAATAAATAATTTTTTGTTTCAATTTTTCGTAATGTTTGCAAATAAAAAGAAATTTGACACGTTTTATAAAATAAAAGCATCAATAAAATTATTTTTCATTATATCTTTTAGAAAAAAAATATAAAATACTGTAAAAATATAGAAATAAACTAAAGTAAGAATAACGTTTTTGAAAAAATAAAAAAATGAAATAATAAAAAAAAAAATAAATTTGGGACTGACGAGAATTGAACACGCAAAACTACGGTTAGGAATCTGCGCCCTTACCAGCTTGGCCACCAACGACCTTTGTTAACTGATGTGAGGCAGAACAAGGGTATATATATATACAGTAATCCCCCCTATAACGCGGGGATTTCCCACGTACTTCTGTACTGTGAAATTTATAATGATTAGTAGTTTGACAGTTAACAGTTCATAAATAATTTCGCGTACCTCTGCACATTGTGTCAATTGTGTTGTTATAAAATCAAATTAAATTACTTTATTAACCTAGTTTTTGAATTGTAAGAACTATGAACATTGGTTATTGGTTAATATTCGATTTAAACCCCCTTTAACGAGAAAAGTTAAACGTGAATCATTTGTACATAACGCGTTATACGGGGTCATACGAGCGCGTTATACGAGAATACTCCTACAACGCGTTTTCCTATAACGCGAAACGAATCTACCGCGTTATAGGGGGGATTACTGTATATGTTTTCAACTATTTATTTAAAGTTTAAAGGGCAATTTTTTTTAACAATTGAGAGTTGGCGGCTACAAATTTGGCATAATATTGTACTAGTCAAAATCTGTAAGTTAGAACCAATTATAATCGAAATCTTGAGGAGCATTACGTAGATTCCCCTTGTTAGTAATGAAATAAGCTCAAGTGAAGATGAGTTTGATGTAACATTGCCTAAAGAGGAAATTATATCAATACACAGAGAGATTGATGATAGAGAGAACACGAGCAGTGATGATTATAGTGATAAAGTAAGAGGTGTAAGAAGACGAAAGATCAAAATAATAGGCAATGAAAGTGACAGCGATAGTGATACTGCAGAAGATCCACAATCGGACAGTTTTGAATGGATTAGTTGTACAAAATCCGAAGAAATACCCTCGAGAATATCTTTCATAGCTGGAAACGGTCCTGCAGGACCGCATATACTCCCAGATGAGAAAACCGTTGGATTTTCTCAAACTGTTTTTTTACTAATGAACTTGTAAATGAAATAGTAACTGAAACAAATAACTACGCGAGAAAAAAGTTAAAAAACAAGACGCCATCACAGTACATATGGGTGGTGTCGATCTTGCAGATCAACATGCCTCAACATACTGTTTCTTAAGAAAATCCTTAAAGTGGTGGTGTAAACTGTTTTTTTTTGGGGTCTAAATTTATGCAATAAATTCATGTATTCTTTATAAAACCACTAAACAGTACAGAAGAGAACAGCCGCTTAATCATTTGCAGTATGCGAAAACCTTGGTTCATCAACTGACTGGAGATTTTTACCAAACACATGATCGAGCTTCAACTTCAACCTCCAATTTCGAAAAGATCCATCTGAATGGAAAGCTGCATAACATTCTAACAAGAGTTAGGAAGGATTGTAAAGTCTGCTCTTAAAGAAATAAACCTGGCAAAATACATCAAATAACATACTATTGTGATACTTATCCTGAAAAACCGGATACCCATCTCGGCAATTGTTTTATGAAATATCATACGAAGCAAAATTACAAAGACTAATTTTTAAAAAATTATCTTCGTAAAGGTGTAAAGATAAATTAAATGTTAAAATATAAAAGTTTTATACGATAATTTGTGTGTGTAATCATTTAACACGTTGAGCGCGGAGTCAATATTTCTAACCTTTCCGCTCTGCTGGTAGCGAGCCGGTATAAGGAGGGCCCAAGATAGCCAAAAATTTAACAAAAAAGGTTGTTACATTTTGTTACATGTGTAAATACCAGCCATACTTTTGCTTAGAATGTTTTAATAAAGCTCATTAAAACCATATTTGACTACATTTCATTCAGGCGACATTTATTTTTTAACTTTAATACTGTCGGTCCCACTGGACAGATGTTGGCCTAAGGAAAAGTCTAACGCCGGTCCCAAGGGACCGGCGCCGTCCCGGATAAGAATTTAGCGCCGGTCCCCTGGGACTGGCGCCGCGCTCAACGTGTTAAAGTTAGAAGTAAGAAATTCATCAAAAGACCTACAAAATATCTCGGGTTGTTGGTTCGTTCGTGCGAAAACCGCCCCGAGTGCAAAGGGTTAACCATAATTTATCATTTCGAATTCTTACGTCTTCCTCTAGCTGCCTGATCCAGTACTTGAGTAAGGATTGAATTACGCATATCTTCCATTTGCCGTCTCTTTTCTTCCATTGCTTGTTTATTTTCCCCATTTCCTCCCTAAAAGATAAGTGCATTCATTGTTTCGATAATTCTTTTTTTAATAATATTCCTACTATTCTATCTTCTTTTTATGTAATTGTTATGTTTGTGTGTGTGTGTGTGTGTGTATACATATATGTGTGTTTACGTTCTTTTTAAGAAGTAATAACATTGAAAGTTAACCTTAAAATACCGAATTTTGTAAGCAGAATTTTACCACTCATTTTATTTTAATATAGTTAGAAGATATTAAATCAGATATTAATTTGTATACTTTTTATTAATTTTAACATCTTATTTTGCGACATATAAAATCTGATATAATAAATTTTTTGGAAAATTACCTTGTACTGAGATTGCAATTGTGCTAATCGTTGTTGACGAATTGCTTCTAATTCTGGATCCATTGTTCTTTTATTTAATACGATAATTTTTAAACCACTAACAAAATTATTATAAATTTAATGTAAGAAGTATAAAATAATCCGTAATATCTAAAACTACACGTTGAATTCGACACTTGGTAGACTGTGTTTTACGAACACCCACGACATTACCGATTTAGTCAAATCGATTAAATATAGAACATACTTCACTTCGCTAGATTTATATACGTACATGTAGCGGTCCAGCCTTCTGGCCAATCGCGTAGAAGAAAGCAGTTGCTATTCCCGAGACAAGTTTTCCCCACTGATTCCCTATTTTGTTTCCCCCACGCTCTGTGCTGTCCGCCGACACGCCACCTACAGCGAACTGCCTTTCGGCATCAATTTGTACGCGTAGTTAGTTAGATTCACACCGACACTTGTAGTGGTAAGGTAGTTCTCTACGCCGTACACAGTAATTTTACCGTCCATCGACAACCTTAACCCTTACGTCAATACCCGGGTACCCTTTTGCATGTTCTTTCTTACATATCTTTTGTATTTAACGACATATTATCAAATCCTTTTAGATCCTCGTTATTTGAGTCTATTTCTATCGATTTATATACTTTAAGATATTTAAATATGCAAAAAAATAAATAAACTTTAAAGTTAAAGTCAGATACCCCATTGTTCAATACTCGGGGTACCTGGGTACCTATATGTAAGAATTTAATATTTCTATAAAATTGTAAAGTAATAAATAATTAAACTTATCTCTAGGAATAACAAATAATTATTAATATATAAATAAACAAATTAATTTTACTTCTAATAAATTTTATTATAAAACTTATTATAATTTTTACATAAAATATTTCTATATTGACTTCATTTTTGAAAACATGTTTCGCATTTTGTAATTGTTTTTGAATGTTGATTGCAAACTGGTTTATTACATTCTTTACATAATTTTCGCGTTTTTTTCCGTTTTTTATAGACACCCTGATAACAAATATAACATGATCCTACAACAATTTTTTGTCCAGTGGAATCTGCTTCTTGAGTAGACCCACCTGACTCACTTGATGTTGTTGCTCTGCTTGTAGAATTTATTGGTTTTCCATAGATGCTTTCGATCGCAATCCGAGTAGTGAAATTTCTCATAATTTGAATATTTTGAGATCGTGCTTCAATCAATGGCATACATAATTCTTCACTTAATTGTCGCAAAAATAATCTGCGCTCGTTTGTCTTTTTTTTTATCATTTTGTTATTTTCATACTAAATTATGTAGCTTGCAAGACTGGCGACATCCAAAATATTAAAAAAAAATACAAAAGGCTATCGGTTAGTCTGTCTGTGGGTTGTGTAACGACCCAACATCTGATCCATTGTATCGACTCCAATTTTTGTTTTATTATAATACTGAACAACTAATCTTAAGCAAAAAAATACACACAGTGCTTAGGAAATATTCAAACGTCCACTCCAAGTTAAGTCTAGTTTGAAACTGACCATTATAAGTAACGAATACTAAGCAGCTGCACAAGAATTTCGACTATTCTTCTACCTCCCCTCTTTTCCAAAGTTAATATTAGGTGTACAAATAAGTTCTCGCCGTTCTTATTAAAAAATTAGGCATTTAATGACTTTAACCGATATAAAATTGCTTGCTGAGTTACTCCTAATGTAAGTGCAAGTTTTTCTCGCGTTTGACACGAATCTTCAACCAATAATGCTTTCAATTCCGCATATTCGTACACTTTCGGTCTTCCGTTACGTACTTTGTCTTCAACGTCAAAGTCACCGTTCTTGAACTTCAAAATCCATCCATAACAATATCTTTAACTTAAGAAAACCTCGACATATGCCTTTACGAGCAATCGATGCGCATTAGCTGCAAATTTCTCCAAATTAAAAAATTTAATCAAAAGTTCCCGCAAATGACGCTTATTTGTCTCCAAACTCAACATTTTCGAACGAAACAAAATATCTAATACTGATACAAAATCATTAATATATCAAGATTATGTTGTCGAGAGATATCCAACTCTACAATATGACATTTTACATCAGACAATTTTAACCATAAGTTAAATATAAAGCCATATTTTGTTAGACAGCGGAAACTTATTTGTACACCCAATATTTCTATAAAAAAAGGGTTTCTCAGATAGTCCTTAATGTAATGAGTAATAATGTGAAAGTTTCCCGGTATAAAAGTTCAATTATTGAATGAATAACCTAAGCGGGTACCCAGGTACCCCGGCTATTGAACAACTTTGTAACGACTGGGTATTGACATAAATAAGGGTTAAACCGACTTTCAATCTTCCGATCCAATGTACTCCGCTCCTTCGGCACGCGTCTGAATCCGATATTAACTCTTCGCTAAACATATAACTCTTACAATTAAGGTAGTTGTCAATTGTTCGAGGATCAATTTAATCAATTACTCGATTATTATTTAAAATTAAAAAATATCAAATTAAATTCGATTTAATTTCAATTCTTTCTATTTGAGTTTTTAAACAAGCTTTTTAAACCATGTATTCTTTTTAAAATCATTTTTAAATAATAATATTTTATCTGAAACTTTTAAAAAACACGTGAAATTAATATTCTTTTTATTCTCAGAAACGATAGGTGATAACAATTACGCTTAGCGTCAACATATAATATGATCTTATTTTATACACTTTATATAGTTAGACATTATTACTACATAGCTAAACAGAAGCATCTGTATACATATATATGTAATAATAATAATAAAATTGGAATGTATATTTTATATATATATATTTGCTTGTAGTATAGACGCGCGCATTGTGCATCAATAGATCACATGTAAACTTCTCAAAGATAAATGCTTTCTTTATATAAAAGAGGATCGAGTATTGTAAAAATTGATGAAAGGTTTCTTATATATATTTTTTTTGTGTTCCTATAATATCTTTGTCTTTTCTTTGTTTGGCATTTAATAACAGTAAAAAAATATATGGCATGAGGGGTGTGTGTATATATATAAAAGACGGTGAGAATCATATAAAAAGGGACTTTTTATGGAAATTACTTTTCGAAAGATCTACAGATGCACGGCGTCTTATTATCATTCTATCTACATCGTTTCAATTATATTCCTGAGTTACACGACAGGTTTTTGTATATGTATATTGGCAGACTTCCGCAGTGCGCATCGCAAAATCGCGAGAAGAGGACGTGCTTCGTTTTTAACATATTTTTAACCGGTTACTTTTACGTATATCATGCAAAAATTAATGCATTTTATATCCGATATATTTATTATTAAATTAATATTAATTTTTAAATATATTAAACTTGTAGGAAAATTGATAATATCAAATTCGAAATAATGATCCATTTTAATAATGAAATTGTATGTTTGTATTACTACTCATGTCCGGTTAATAATTTGTTAACATACGAAAATCGTATACTATTATATATTCTATTTTTTCTTCTTGTTTTCTTTTTGCTATTGATTTATCTAATTACATTTTGTTTTCTTCTTAATTTGTAATACGTATCTTGTGCGTTTTAATATCATGCTCGTGACAACTATTATTATATAATTTTATGGACTTGATATTCAGCCTTTTACGTATACACGAACATAGAATATTATATATTAGAAATAAATCATATCCCATTGCAGGCAGTACATGTAGCTAAGGTATTATTTCTAGGATCATATTCTCTATTGATAGTATTGCATTATTTTATCCAACAGATTCTTTCCTTATTCTTTTAATTGTGACTATTATAATGATCTATTATGACTTAGATCGTATTGGTACTATCGTACCAGGGTGGCATCCAATTGGTTGGTGTTCTTGGTCTTCCTCTGGACATCGATAAATTATTTTCTATGTTATAATTCTTATCCAATCTTCTTCTACGTGTTTCCTTTTTATTATGACACTTGTTGACATTGTCCAAAACGACGAAAGATTGTTCATTATCTAATTGTTTTTCTTTAGCCTCGTTTTTACCGAAACTAGGAGAATACGATTTACGAACAATGTTTCTACTAAAACGATCCGGTAATGGATCGTACGTTCTTTCGGAAGACTCGATTTGCGTTGAACGTTTTCGTTGACCAAAACCTCGAGGTTCATCATCGACGTTGCAAACGTGAAGACGATAAGTTGGACTAGGTGATCGATTTCTGATAATATTACGATCAACAACAGCATCTGATTGCATTGGTTCTTGACTCTGCGATCCTCTATAATGTCTTAATACATTTCTTAATATTAACACAATTATTGGTTTGTTCGGAAAGTAATTTCGTTTTTCGTAATTTTTTTTTGTCGAATTCGACCGTTCATGATCACATAAAACGACATATCTTAATTTCAAAACCAAAAAAAAACGAAACGACTTTCCGAACAACCTAATATTTATAATTAATTGTATATATTTATTTGTTATTATTTTACCTTCGATTACTTAGTGGCGGTTTGCCAATGATACTGTCCTCGTGTACTCGAGTTTTCAATACTTGAAAAGCATCCTGATCTTCAGCAGCATTAACGCAACCAAATCTTTCACTATTATTATTGTTTATCCAATAATTATCTTTCTTTTTCGATGCACTGAAACTTCTCTCATGATTTCTTTGTTTCTTCAAATCACAAGGAGATCGATAGTCACGTTGGCTGCAGTAAGCATTTCTATATTCTGGTTGAAGATCGATACTACCTTCTAATCGTAAATTAGCTGGCATTCTCATAGGTTTAACACGTGGAACGTGACCATAAGGGACGTATTGTGATCTTACTTCGCTAGTTGGCTCGTAATCGTATCGTTTGGTCTCATAAAAATTATGTTTGTTACAAGTAGAAAGGTCTGAACAAGCTGCAGTAGTTCTCAATGTCAACGGTGCTTTCCGATAAACGAACGAATCCTTAGGATAATCAAGATATTTGGATTTGTATTCTGGATCCTGATCAATTTTTGTTGAAAATTTTAAACGTGTTGGAGACGAGAGTATTTTCGAACCATCAGCTCGGCCAATTTCGTCTTCGGGTTTTGAGAATGTTGGCCGTTCTCTTGGAAAATCCTACAACAAGTAATAATCATAAATTCATACGAAAGATTATTAGATAAAAAGAGTATAATTCTCTATAATATATAATTGAAAAATGTCGATACTTTGTAGGAGTCTTTGTATTCCGGAATTTCTAATGGTGGACTCTTCAACTCTTCCAACTTCGACACTAACATTTGTATCTCTTTGTCTTTTTTAGCTTCCTCCTTTTCTTTCTCTTCTCTTTTTCTTCTTTTTTCTTCCTCTTCCTCTTCTTCTTCAACATCTTTAGCCAATTCTGCCATCAGTTGAGCCTCTCTAACGCGAGGATTAATATAGTTGTTCTTGTTTTCAGTTGAATCATAGAAATTATTACCGGTTTTTAAATGCGTTTCAGGTTTCCTCGCTGGTGGTTGTCTTTCTACAATAAATCTAAGACGTAAAAGCGATAAAAACCTGTGTGATTGGTGTTAATTAAAGGTTTTAAGGTCTACCAACTCTCTCAATATCCTTTCTCACCAGTGAGTGCGTGTTGCTTGAAAACGTCAGTATATTCAGCCACGAAAGTGTTTGCACCCTCGAGTTTTAAACTCGTACCTTGTCTAAGTAGTTCGGGCCTTCTCACTCCTACGAAAGGGACGTACTTTTCATGGTTTTCTGTACTAGTCTCGAATTCACCCTCCAGTTTAAGTTGCGTCGGAACACGCATAAGTTCCGGCCTGCTGACGTTCAACCACTGAATGAACTTCTCACACTTCTCGGTCATCGTTTCCATTTCTCCTTCCATTTTCAAGGACGTTGGCCTTCGGGCCAATTCCGCCCTATGTTGGCCTTCATAAGGTACGTAAGCTGAATACATTTCGGTGTCCGTATGAAAATTTCCTTCTCGTTTTAAACTGGTACCTCTATTTTTAAAAGATATCGTTTTATGTTAATCATACGTATTAATTATTTATTGTGTTTGTAGGATCTATCAGATTATTCAATTACCTTCTAATGATTGATGGTCGACCGATCACGTTCGTATGAGCGATAAATTTCGATTGCTCCGTTTGAGTCTCCATTGGAACGGTGTCTCCTTCGGCAAGAACGAAAGATGAATGTTGTTCTGCCTTTTTAGATGAAAGCTCTAGTTGTTGTTCATATTTTTGAAAATCTTTACTATAGGATGGCTCTACGTTATCGTAGGCATCATCCAATCGGATAAAGCTTGATGGTCGTTTGCTTTTAACTGGTGAAATATTCTCCTCGAGAAAGAAAAAAAAAATAAATCATTGTTAATAGCATTATTATAAAGATACTTCATTTAAAATAATTACACAAGTAATATTTCTAATCGCTTACCTTAAGAAGTTCTTCGCTCTTTGCGCGAAAAGCTCGACGATATTCAGTTAAACTTTCCTTTTCAAGTTCATCAAATTCTGCATAAGGTACAACATTGTCTTTTGAATGACCCTCAATCCGTCTTCTTCGATAACGAGCAAGCTCGTCGACCGTTAATCCATCCGCGAATGGCCATCGTTCTTTCAATTTACTTTTCCGTCCTTTATTTTTTTTATCCTGGGCTAGCTCGGAATCCGATGATGATTTGTTAACTCCGTAATTTGATCTTTGTCTTCATAGAAAAACAAAAAAAAAATTAATAATAATATCGTTAGACACTTTAATTAATTATTTAAAACAATTTAAAAACAAGATTAAAAGAAAACAAGTAGCTATCAAGTAAAGATGATAAAAGAAATGGTTACGAATAAATATTCTTTGAGACACACGATAATCCCGAGTGGATGCTCGGAAGCAACTGAAATCTTAAAACGGTAGTGAAGCTGATACCTGCTAGGGAGGAAGAAAGAGAGAGAGAGAGAACGAGTGGAACACCCTAGAGAAACAGAGTGGGTGGCACAGGGATTGAAGGGGGCGAACAGAGAACAGGAAGAAGGGTGGTACGAAGGTACCCTACATGCCGTTACAACAAAACGGGCAGACGCGACGCATCGATCTACTAAATAAGAAGAGTAGTTTGAACGATAAATTCCGTTCTCCTCTTCTAATGACTCGTCAGCATGAAAGCAAATTATATCGATGATCATAAGACCCACACGTATATACATGTAATTACATTATACGTGTATATACATTCCATACGTAAATTATGTTATAACATATATACATAGAAATATGTGACATTATAAAATAGTTTGTCGTGTATCGGAAACATTTCGGATTAATAACAATAATATTCGCACGATAAATTATAACTTCTCGTGTCTATAATCAACAATATTATAATACCATAGCTCTCATTTTATTTTTATTTTTCTTATTATAAGGTATTAAATGACTATACTGCATGAATTATAAGCATAAAAGCTGTCAATATTTTTATATTCTTTTTTCATTTTTCTTTTTGTTCTCGAAACGAATTTGTAAATGCAATAAATGAAATAAAGTCTACGTTACATAATTCAGGTTATTGCTCTTTTAATTGGAAAGAATACTAAGAACCATGCTATGTTGAGATTCAACGTGACCCACAAAATGGATAATTGATTGTGATTCGATAACGTCGTTTCTGTAATAGACACGCGATTAAACTCTCCCTATTTCTTTCTCTTTTTTTATTTATTCAAGATCGTTTCGATTTCAAACAATTGATGGATTATAAAAAACTATTTGGAATCTTTCTAAGGTTTGGCCATTTTGAATTTGAATAATCCCGCCGTTTATCGTTGGTCCTAACAGTTTTCGAGATTGATTTGATATAATCGAATATCAGTAATGTCGATAGAAGTGATTAGACTATGAAATAATTTATCTTAAGGAGGTTAGTTTTAGTTAATCTCTGCGGGATGTAAGTTTAGTGTGTTTAGTTTAAAATTAAATCAATATAACTTTACTACGATAGATTATAGTGGATGTTATTGCTAGGTCTGTCTGTGGTTGAGTTATGGGTACTCCAAATGTGTGCCTTAGCATTTCTTTGATCGACAGGTTTTTTAATATTGTGATAAATGACTACCAAAAATTTTTATATATTTTTATTTTTTTTTTTTAAGTTGTTTAGAAATTTATACTATTTATATATGTATACAGAATTGTCTAAAAATAAAACCTTTTTCAAAACCAAAACCAACCTGCGAACAGAAGAACTTAAGGGTCACACCGAGTGTGACAGCCTAAAAAAAAGGCGATTTTTGGGAATTTAAAAAAAAAACTACTGTATTAATTGTTTTAAAATTTTAAGAGTATATTTATACATATTTTAAGAATACACAGTAAAATTTTTAAAGAATAAAATTAAATATTTTTTGAGTTAAACGCGATCCCCGACGGCGCTAAAAAAAAGGTCCTCCCTTGCTGCAGTGATTCTGGCCTTCTCCGTGGATGAAACGTAAAAAAAAATTCTCGTTAAACTAGAAGATATTGTTCGTACCTGATCTACAGTCGAAAAAAAAATCAAAAATTTACAAAATGACGTCGTTTTTTAAAAAAAAAGTTGAACTTTACCCAAAATTTTGGTCGTTTTTGACCTGCCAAAATTCGGTTTTTGATCAGATCAGAAAACTGGTAGGTCATTGTATGGAGAACTATATACAGAACATGCAAAACAAAATTAGATAGCGATCGAATCATTTGTCTCAGAGTAATCACAGCAGCAAATTCGAAAAATGCTATTTCGAGAAAAACGCTTTTGAAGTTTAACTTACTGATTTCATTTTCGATGACCGGCTGCTCTTCAGATGGTTATAACTCAAAAACTATTTAGGATATGCATTTGAAATTTTAGTATGTTACTTTTAAAGGTATAACCTATCGAAATATGAAAAAAAAATCGATTTTTTTTTAATTTTACACTAGGTGTGCCCCTTAACACGTTCCGTACCAAGCGTGATTCCGTTGAGTTTACTGTCTGCGCATTAGAGCAGTAGCGGAGAGATATGCGGGAATACCAACAATGTAACTCTAGTAGGTCCGTGCATTGTCGATTATCTGCATTTACAGTGCTGTCGACCTATGAAATTGATAAATTGTTTTGTTCCCAAATAATCTTATTGGTAAATAAATTTCCAGGGAAAGCGATAAGCGTTTCGGCTAGAGATCTGCAAGGGATCTCACTGCAGGTATCCTAGATCTTTCAGTTGAGAAGCATACTTTTTCTGAAACGCACATCGGTAATTTTTTAACCCAAAAATGTTCATTGGACGGCGTGAAAGTACAATTGATAGTGAGAGTCGTGATGAAACGTTATGAGTTTTAGAAGAAAAGTTAGAGATAGAATTTCGTCGAGTTCAGGCTCGGATATTGATGAATCATATGCAAGTGAAGATATTGAAGAATTACTAACAGAACTGGGTTTAGACGAAGAAGAGAAATTGAACACAGCTAATGATTCATTGAACAATATCCAATTCAAAATGCAACTGAAAATCTTATTTAACTTGAACAAGAAAAGCGTAACCCATATATGGGTTACGTGGGTCCTACGGAAGCATGCTCGTAACCCAAGTACGGGTTACGCGGTACGGAACGTGTTAAACAATATGAAATATAAAAGTATATAAAAATTTTTGATAGTCATTTATTACAAATGCACCTCTCCAAAATTAAGTAATCATCTTACGATGACTATTAGAAGCCTCTAATGCGTACGTGCTAGAATGAGATCCGAGCTGTAACTTAGAAATAGAAATAGAAATTAATGGGTAAAAATAAAAAAAAATTTAAGAACTTTTTTTTATAAAAATCATTTACTCCGTAGTTAGGTTGAAATTATGAGAGGGGATTTGGGAAAGGAAAAAGGAATAGGTAAGGGGGATACTAAGGTGGAGTATTTACATATTTACATATTTACAGGATAAAGCCCTAAGGCTTTATCTACAATGAGATGCTAGATGCAATTCCATTTTATTCTGGTCTTGCGCTCCTACGCGCTCGAATCCGTAATGCAGCTCGTGTGTTTGCGATTTTTTTAAATTTTGCTCCACGCCGTATTTCGTCCATATGTTTGACGTCCCCTTGGAGCCACCAATAATCTTTCGCAAGTCTCGCGCAGCAACTGCTATCTTTGTCAGCTAGTGCAGTAGAATACACCCAGCTTCCTTCAGGTAAGTTCTCCGTATCGGTGCAAATCGCTTTTCTCGCGCAGTGCCTTCGGACATGGTAAATTGTAGGAATGTTGTCAGCGTTTTGGATACAACCTAATCTGTCCAGGTTAGTAAATATTTCCGGCGTGGAGTAGTTACTCCTGGCCATTCTGAATACTATATAATCGTTGTCTACTCTCAGCGATTGGAGTATCATGTTATTGATTTTGTAAAGAGTGCTAAAGTAGTTCCTTGTTAGTGTGAAGGTGAAAATATCGAACCTGGGTATGTTAGCCAGATTGTAGATAATTTTATTATCAATACGTTTAGTGTAACCAGTTTCGGGGCTTCTGTATTTGCCTAAACAAGCTTTAATACACGATCTTTCAAACTATCTATAGTGCTCCATTACAGATGACCTTACGTTCCACCAGATAGGCGCTGCATATGTCATTATCGGGCGGATGAGCAGTATATAGCAAATCAGTTTAGCTTTGGGTTCCAAGTAGCTGTTGTAGAAAATTTTTGAATGCGCCCTAAAAGTTTTCTTTGCTTTTGCGAGTTGAATAGCGTGATGTTTGTTTAATCTTAGTAGGTAGTCGAAGTTTATGCCCATATATTTCACTAACTCTTTATTGGGCAGATCAGTTATCTTTCCCGAGACCTCGTCAATGATGTGTACCTTAAAGTCTTTTATTAACGATACTGTTGCTGGTGTAATTTCGTTTACCGTCCTTCTGGGTTGTAAAATTTTTAAACAGATTGTCGAGCTCTTCGATGAAAGTTCTCTTATTGTTACAAGCTGCATAAATGCTGATAATTAGGAGTGTTAATGCGTTCTTGCAACGTAATTTAATTGCTGTATATTCGATGACTTCATTTGTAGAGGATTTGGGGTATAAGGTGTGTGTGAAGCTGATATCTTTCTTTACTAGGATTGCAGATTGGTCTGTCCATTCTGATGATGGTGTAGTCGTTAGAAACTGGTATGTGTTTTGTACTCAGCTTCGTTTCGGCTAAAAGTGCTATATCGAAGTTGTGATCACAGATAAACTCTTGAAGATCATACCTACGCTTATTTGCTATAATGGAGTTTACGTTAATAGCGCATAATTTTAGCTCTTTGAGAAGAATCATGGAACCTTTCCTGGAATCGTTTAGCTTTTGGTAGAATGCCGCCATTAGTCTACGTAGAGGTGAGACATAAGAAACTTTATCTTGGCAGAGTTTACCGCCAACTTCTTGTTCATCTCATCCAAGCGTACCGTAATTGAGCTCATCATATTCCTTTGGAATTGCGCGAATAATGCCTCTAAGTTTGAGGTTGTGTCGTTTGGTGCATCGTCAAATCTAGCACCCTGTGTACCATACGCGTTCCACCTCAGCGCGCCAATTGCATCCTTTGCATTGTCCAGTGCTGGACCTGTTACGTCTCGGCGGCCTATGACGTTCTTAGTTCTGAGTAATGTCGGGAAACCTACTTGTCGGTTATCCATTATGCTCGCGTAAGAGATACCTGGGCTCACCTTCCTGCTAATAGCCCTTGCTCTATCCTGCTTTACAGCGCTCGTCAGCTGTTTCAGTCGTATGACAGAGTATTGCGCCGTTTCCAGGTATGGGGAGCCATCGTAGTTGGCCGGGTGTCCGGTGCTTCCGCAGTTTGCGCAACTCAGTTTGGTTTTGGGGTCCTCTTTGGACACCGGGCATGAGTTTCCCTCGCTAATAGGGCCATGGTCTTAGCCACACTTGACACACGTCATTAAATCAGTTTAGCACGACATCCGATACGCTAGGAGCGATTGAAGAGGAAGGAAATCTTCCAATGTAGACGATGCCAAAGGGTGGGACATGCCAGTATTAACTGTCGCATGCCATTCAGGTGTGTTAAATGTGGCCAAGACTATGGCCCTATTAGCGAAGGTAATTCATGCCCGGTGTCCAGAGGGGACCCCAAGAGTAAACTTTGCTGCGCTAACTGCGGTAGCACCGGACATCCGGCTAGTTACGGCGGCTGTCCATACTTGGAAACGGCGCAGTTCTCCATTAGACGTCTGAAATAACTGACGAATACTGTAAAGCAGGATAGAGTGAGGGCTATCAGCAGAAAAGTGGACCCTAGTATCTCTTACGCGGGTATTATGGATGAGCGGCAAGCAAGTTTCACGCTACTTCCCAAAACTAATAACACATATAAACTGGGTACTAAGCACATACCGGTTTTCTACGATTATAACATCATCAGAACGGATAGACCAGACGGCAAGAAGGGTGGGGGAACAGCAATTCTAGTCAAGAAAGATGTTGGCTTTACACATATCTCTTACCCAAATTCCTCTGCAAACAAAGTTATCGAATACACAGCAATTAAACTGCGTTGCAGGAACTCGTCAACACTCCTGGTTTTCAGTATTTATGCAGCATGCAACAATAAGAGAACTTTCGTCGAAGAGCTCGACAGTCTGTTCAACGATTTTAATTTAAATAGCCCTAGTACATATTTTGTTATTGCGGTTGATTACAATGCAAGGCATACTGCATGGGGTGATACTAAAACCAATGAGAGAACTTCGCTCCTAAATAGATGGATTGATAACAATGACATC
>JACGTP010000059.1:75620-162967 GCA_023678845.1 Mischocyttarus mexicanus | reverse complement strand
TTCGCCATCTTCAAATTAGGCACATGCCGTTTATCGTCTTTATTAAAAACACTAAGGAATTTCACCGAATTGGTAGTTTTCTTCAACTCCTTTAGATCAGCTCGTACCTCCGCAGGAGGCAGTTTATTCGTCCCTCTGCGACTTTCCATCCCAGGTGGAGGAATTAACTTCGTATACCGACCCAGGTGGGCGCCATTCCGGCCCGCACCGTTAAAAAATAAAGCACCGTTCCGTGGAATGCTTCTGGCAATAAATAGTCCAATCGCTAACTCTTTAAACACAATTTGGAGGTGACCATCAGAAATGAGTAAACAAAGGATATCATAAATTCACGGCACTTTCATAAGACGGATCGTAGCCGCACGGTATTTGTAACACGTCCACTCGCTACAGAGGATGGAACGGAACTCCGAACTGTCCGGAGGTAGCGTGGCCGAGCGGTCTAAGGCGCTGGTTTAAGGCACCAGTCTCTTCGGAGGCGTGGGTTCGAATCCCACCGCTGCCAATTTTTTTTTTTTTTTTTTTTTTATTTCGCGAATTAAAAGATAAAAACGCTGAACATAGTTTTTTTTTATTAATTCAAATTAATTAGCGGCATTAAAATAATTTAACGCATTGATTAGATTTAGATTATTATTTTGATTGTTATAAAAAGTAATATGAATGAAACAATATTTGATTGAAAAGTATGTTTGATTGATTATTTTAACCTTCCAAGTTTTTTTTTGTTTTTTTTTTTTTTGCATGTCTGATTTATAATCTGGTTCGTTTTAAATAACAATTTGTCATAACTTCAATTTCTAATAATGATCAATTATGTTGTAATATGTACTTGTATATTATAATATTTATCATTTAAATCCCTTAGACGATTTAAACAAACCTTCTTGCTTTTACGAGACAATTGATAACGATAAAGGAAAGCTTTCCGGTTAAATTTCATTCGCCACATGTCTTGTTTTCTCTTACATTAGAAACAATATATACTGAAATTTACATAGCCATATAGTACTACGTAATAATGCATGTGCAAATAGTCTATATATTTCTTCAGACCGGCGCAGTAGAAGTTGGATAAATATATATTTATCTTTAAGTTGCTTTTTCACGTAACTATTTTTATTGATAATTGAAAAACTAGAAAAGTTATAAAAAATAAGAAAAAAAATAATTACCAAATAAAATCAGTGAAAAATTATTGTACAAAAAATGATTGTAAAACTACTCATTTGTTTTTCTAATTATATCATCGGATTAAAAGATTAATCGTAGCTTCATTTTTTTTACCTTATGCTAATCTAGAAAATGATTCTGAAGGTATATTCTTATGGACATATACATATTACACTCGGTCAAGTAGGATTGCGATCGCAAAGATCTCGTGCGTTCTTAGTGATCCTTTCGTGTCCAAGATAATAACGACAACAACTACAACTACGACGACGATGACGACGACGACGACGATGGGGTAGCACCAGGAATCACGACGACCTGGTGACCCAAATTTTTCCTCACCGTTCAACTGTGAAAGATTTGCATTCGCTGCCAAATAAATGTCCAAAAGGTATATGCTTACGCACCGGCAAGAACCTTCTAACCAATGGTCAATAATTTTCCTCCCTACGTGTGATTCAATCTGGACGCGTTTAGTTGACGATACTCGCACGCAATCACTTCAAATAGAAAGGGCTAAAAGGGCTAGAGGAAACGTGATCCTTTTATACCTTTACTTCTGGTACACCTCTTTTTGTGACTATATTTATTGCATACTTAAGAAAATCTTACCTTAGTCCTTAAGACAGAAATGTTCTAATCTATCGTAGCGGTAAGTTGTCGACGTTTTATTTATTCCAACTAACAGAATAAACAATTCTATATTTAAATGAAGAGAAAAATAAACTAATTAATATTGCATTATACAATGAAATTCGTTTAGATATATTTAACAAAATAAAAAGTAAAATAAAGTTTCTTACACTATCTTCAAATCTAAATTTTTGATTTATCGTATGGCCTTCACATATCGATTAGGTTAAATTGATCTTACAATACATGCACGTAGATTCTATCAAAAGAAGTACTCCACCCTCGCCTCTTTGAACACTGATTAGATAAGTTATACTCTTCGAATCCTTTAGGCGAAGACAGGAAATTAAACTCAGACTTCAAATTTCAAATCTATTCATCGCCTAGCCTTTTTCGTTCATCCGGCTCGTTTACCTAACCTATAAATTCCTTGATGTAATTACAAGCTCTACCTATTCTTATGCTTTAAAAAATCACGATAATAGTATCTTAAAGTGTTTTACTCCTAGTCCTTTGTGATCATCTTCTTTACACATTTAGGTCAATTAGAAAATAATTTTCACCTTTCTAAACAGGAAATATTTTCTATTCCTTCTTCTCTTATCACATTATTCGATATTTTCGATATATATAGGGGTTAGTTAAGTGCATTAGAATTAAAAGGATTATGTGTGGGTACATGCATTAGGTGGTAATTTTAATTTCGCGCCAATTTTAAATTTCGCGGTAAAACAAATCTATAAGAAACGACGTTTGATTGGACGTTTGTCATTTTTTAAAATTGTATTTTCTTTGATTTGTGAAAACGGATATACACGATCGATATAGAAAGAAATAATTAAATTATTAATAAAAAAAAGGACACTTGAAAAGAATAATGATTTATCGAATGAAATAAATAAATGACGTAGTTAATAGATTAACAAATGATTAACAATATTTAATAATAAAACTAATTACCTTTTATTTGAACGTTCTCTCCTTCCTTCACCCATTGCATCGTCCTGTTCGATATAATCGATTGGGATTTGAGTGAATTATTAGAATAATTAATAAGAAAATAAAGAATATAAGAAACAGTAATGATTAAAAGGAATAACCAGCCGTGTTGGATACTCTCGCTAGCGTGACTGGCTTTTTGGTCAAGATGCTAATGAGAAGGTGACGACGATACACCTGCGCAGCTGCAAAAATGACGGGATTAGGACATATTCTTGAGCAAGCGCTCTGTTTATTCTTGAAAATAAAAAGAAAACAATTATTATCGGTAGAATTATTTTTAGTCTGTAAAATAACACCGATTTTGTAGCAATTTGAAAACAAAAACTAATTATTAGTTGCAATCATATTGCGATCTTAATTATGAATATAACCAACAAAGTCTTTTAAATATTAAATGTAAATCCAATCTCTATTTTACGTAACTGTTTTTATTTTCGTAAAAAAAAAAATAATTTGTTTTATTAGCGCCTTGATTTAATGACTTCTATTAATTCCAACGTTAATTATTTATTATCGATCGTTACACTGATCATATTTTTATTTCTTTTTATTAAAAGGCTAGAAAATCAGGGATGTAATCGTTTCATTGTATTCTACGTTATTACATACTTCATATTAGCTTATTTTTCTATTAGATACATAATACATAATTATTTTAATAATTGAATTTGAGCATATGTTTTGTAATTCATTAAAATAGGTTCATAAAAATATGTGTATAATATTTTATATTTTTCTTTTTAATTAACTCGTTTAAACCTCTTTTCCTTATTGCTAACAATAAGAAAACTAATATATTTTGAGATTAAAATTACGATAAGAAAAAATGTAAAACCTCATTGTAATGATACGACCTTGTCGTAAAGATGACGTACCTCGAGCATGCGTAATAGGTTAAAGTGATATAATCGTTGGTACGTTTATTTTTACCGTTCACAGATCACGTCTTATTTGTGTTGTTTCATTCTTTATTTGTGAAATATAATTCAAATCCTTACGTTTTCTTTCAATAATAAAATATATTTAAAAATATCCCAAAATAATGTATATGCTATTCGAGAATACTAGTGTCAAAAAAAATGGTGTTACCCATATTAAAGATTCTTTCAACAAAAAGAAGTCTGAAGGAACGTGGATTAAAAGATTATCCACAGAATGGGTCTTTAGTTTAATCGTATTTTTACTATTATCGTTAATAGTCATTGAGAAAATATATTTCAGTTATGGTAAGTTATACATGATTATTTAATAAAGATTACCAAGCGATAAAAATGTTTGTTTGTTCGCTACCAGTATCGGTGAATTATTTTCACATTTTATATGTTATTGTTTTTTTTTATTTGTTTAAATAATGCCTAATTGCAGGATATATAACATGGTAATTTCTTGTTGGTGCATGCAAAGAGAGATATTACATATTTTATAAATATATTTCTATCGGTTGGTTAAATTCAACTAATTATTTCTTGTTATTTTAGTACCATCTATGGTGACCAGAAATGCTGATGGTGTATATAACAAAGCAAGCATAAATATTTCATCACAATTATATGATTTTCTTAAATTATCAAACATTGTTGATCTAATAGAATATCTTACACAACAATTAATGATAACCGGTGAAGAATTTAAAAATACAGTTTTCTATTACTACAATGGTCTAAAAGATGCACTAAATAAATTAGACAGAAATTATCTGATATTGATAATGGCAATACTAGGTGGAGTTTTAACGACCATTTTTAATTGGTCAATTATTTATATGGACAGTCGTATACCTGGATACGATCCACCTTTTCCTTTTCATCTTTTTCGGAAAGGAAATTATAGGTAAATAATAGCAACAACTTTTTAATAAATCTTTGAAAAAAGATATGTTTCATATCTTTTGTACAGTTATTGAATACATTTAAAAATTTTCTTGAGTATTTTACTCATTGCAATATATTTATTAGATAGTTTCATTTCAGGATACAAATTACAGCGCCCATAAATCTTAATTACTTTATCGGAGCATTAATCGGATTATCAGTTTCTATATTTATACTTTTTGAATATGGTTACTTTGATTCTTAGAAAAAGAACAAGTTAGATTTGTGTCCATGTTTGTGTCTAATACTTAAATAAAGTAGCTAGCTATTTATACGAAGTACTGATGTCGATATTTAGATATTAAATATTTATTATTTATTATATTATTATTATCATTACAATAGAAATCAATTTATAACTGACTACAAAAGTTTACAAATCATACGACTAAAAAATTGCAATACATAAACACACACACACACACACAAATATATATATGATACTTATTTATTATTAAAATAAGTAATACGATATTGTAATAATAAGATAATTATTAACATACTATCTAAGTAACGTTCACAGTACAAAGAGAAAAACATGACGTTATATTGAAATTGCAGAAAAGTATTTTGTTGTGCAAATATTATTTAAGATTGACTGATTGTAAAATAACTTTATTTTTAAAAAGTTACACGTGTCTAAATAATTACATAATTAAAAGATCTGTGTATAGATATATTATAAGTGAATTTTTTGTTTTTTTTCTAAAATATTTGTCATTAAAGTCTTTTTGTAAATTATTAACAAATTGTTTAAAAATTATGAAGACAGTTTAAATTATTAATATTCTATTCTAATTTACAAAAGTTGAAATTATTTAATATGTTTATTGATTAATGAACATATTAGGTAAATAAATTAATATTATGTTGTTTAGTCTTTTCTTCTTCAGTTATTTATATATTTTAATTTTAATTCCTTTTCCGGTGGTAGATTATCTAAATAACTTCTTATTTTATCCATTGGTATATCCTCCAAACGCGAAGGATTCCATCGTGGTTTATTCGTTTTTTTAAAGAAAGCCTCAATACCTGTAAGAATAAAATATTATAAATGTTAGTAAATAGAGGAATTAAATATATAATAATTTAAATCTAAATGTATAACCTTCATATATATCAGAACCATATGTCATCAAACGATAAGCTACTCTAAAATCCATTCTTGCACAATTAGCAAGATCTAAGTCTTTTCCTTTTTGAATAACCAGCAAAGCTAATTTTAAAGAAGTTGGTGATGCAGCGTTAATGATTTCTATTATTTCTCTTGACCACTTTGAATCGTCTTTCTTCAATCTTTATCAAATTAACAAGAATGACAATGTTATTAATAAAATTAACAAGATATTTTCTAGTGAAAAAGAGAAAACAAAGACAAATTGTTTACCTTTCTAAGATTTCTTCGACAGTAGGTGCAGAAAAACAATTTTCAATGATATCTATGTACGGATTGAGGCTAAAATTATTGCTCGATATATTTACATGATATTTGTTAATAATTTCTTCTATGTTGGATCCATCAGACTTGAACAATTCGTTTTTCAAATCTTTCAATTTTTCTGAAGGAACAAAATGACTGGCAATACCAGAATGAACGATATCGGTACCTAAAAGAAAATTTATTAAATATTAAAAATTTATTGTTCAACGCAAAAATATAAATTAATATTTCATAGAAAAGTATATATAAAATAATTTTTATTTGTATGTACTTTTTAATTTATATCCAGTAACACCTAAAAGATATCCTATGTGATTCTTTAATCTAGGAAAAGTGTAGGAAGCTGTAGCATCAGGGAAAAAACCTATTGCAATTTCTGGCATAGCATAAATTGATCTTTCTGTAACGATTCTATATTTAGTTTGGAGGGATAATGCAGAACCTAATCCCATTACTACATTATTCATCAGAGCTACGAATGGTGTTTTTGATGTACCAATGTTATAACCCATTCTGCCAAAAAATATTGTTTTCTTTATCAATTTATTTTATGATTATTTATAGTATTGGAATATTATTAAACTTACGAATAATATTCTTGAAACGTTTTCGTTTTCTCCCATTCATAATGTTCTGTACTTAAACTTCGGTACGCATAAGGCATTCGAAGATATCCTCCTGTACAAAACGCCTTATCACCAGATCCTTCTACTATTATTAATTTTTTACTATCTTTCCATTTTTCGAGCTTTTCATTTATTATTCTGCATATTCCTGGTGTAATACTATTTAAAGTATCTGGTCTGTCTAAAGTTATTAGGGTATTGTCTTGATACTATTGTAATAAATGATAACATTAAAATTTTTTTTATTCTATATATTCTATTATTATATATTATTACTAAAAAGAAAATTAATTATATGAGGTATTTATGAGAGCCTTACGTCTTTTATTTTAATATCATTGTCACATCCTCTCCAAAATGAATTTTCCCATATTTTAGAAGCTTCAGCAAGCCGTTCATTTAAATTAATATTATTCGAATCTGAGAACAATATAATATATTCGTAAATAAATGAAATAATTTAAACATGCATTGAGTAATTACCTTTACTTGCTTCATGAATCAGTCTACGAATGTCGAATCTGTTTAACGATTTTAATTTAAACATGATTGTTAAATTGTTTCGTTTAAAAATAAAAGGAATTATTAATAACTTATGGAACAAGATCACAATAAAAAAAAAATAAATTATACGATGATATTGAAACAAAGAGAAAAATGAAGACTAAATGAAGTAGAAGATAAACTCGGCGGAACTCGTTTCAAATAAAAATTCTTATTTCTGTTCTCTTGGTCTTAACTTCAATAAGTGAGTGAATTCTGTCCTTGCTACCCTGAAATTTATACTTTCTTGAATACCACCTCTCCGCGATTTTCAATGCTTGTTCGTAAAATTGAACAATTTAACATAATTAAGCGAAACGATTTTAAGAAAACATTTGTGTTTATATTAAAATATTATATATAAATTAAATATTAATATTATTAACAAATCGTCCTTAAGACGTGACTTTCGGATTGATAATATATTTTTTTTTCTACTAAATTGTAAAATAAACAAACATCGATCTTCTCCTCTAAAATTAAACTAAACTAACATAAGTTATAATTCGTCTCTCTCTCTCTCTCTCTCTCTCTCTCTCTCTCTCTCTCTCTTTCTCCCTTTCTTGATAGCAAAATTCGATATTACTTATTTCCGAGCTCGTTAGGAATACCGATTTATCATCCATATTTTTGTAGGTATTTATTTGATATGAACTAAGTGATTCATGGGGAAAGAAAGAGAAACAATAAAGAAAAATAAGATGACTTCATTATTCATAAGAATCCTAGTGAAATCAACAAGATTAATTAAATAAATTCTAAAGTTCAACTTTTAACTTACAGATATTACTTTAACTTAAAAAAACATTTTAACTGACCTTCCAATTTTTAACGTACGAAAATTATGTCGACTGCTTTTATCGGTAAACAATATAATTGCATTTTTAAAATAAAATTTAACATTGGTAAAGTGATTATGGGTATAATCGTTATTCACAGTAATCTTATCTACAAAAATAAAGGACCCTTGGTTTAAAAATATAATTTATATATAGTAATCAGTCGTGAAGCTCTGAAGAAGTATAAAAGAACGTTAATATTGTAGAAACAAATAATATGAAGAAAACAAGTTCATTCTTGCGTTTAAAAAGAACTCACAGATTATAATGCAAATTTAAATCATGATTTTTAGACTGCTGATTTTTATACTATTGCATATGTTTTGCATATTTTATATAAAAAACAAATCATAATGTTAAATCAAATGATAATATATTTTTCTTTCATTATCAGTTCTAATTTGTAATATTCGGTGATCATTTTCTATTTTAAATGAAATTAAATTTCATTAATATTCACATACTGTACATTAATGTAAGAATATATTTATAATAGTATGTACCTGTAAACAATATAATATATAATAAAATAATGTGTATATTATATTAATTGCAAGATAAGAAGGTTGTATAATTAAAAACTGTATTTTTTAAATTTGTATTTTAATTCACCTTTATCTTGAACAATCAAATTTTAGCGCCTCAAAGTAGATGGCGTTAGAAGTAGAACAGGGAGGACAACTTAAAATTAGTCTCATCGTGCATGCAAAGTGCGTAACCTAAATTATAGTCGGATAAAGTTATTAATAAATATTAGAAACAATGTTAAAAACCATTATTCCTGTTAAAAGAATTGCTTTGACTTTTCCATTATGGAGAAATGATATAAGATCGTTCGTTAATATGAGAAAAATAAGACGTGCATTTAGACGATTTGTTTATCAGCCAGAAAATAAACCACCTTATTCACATATTACTCAAATTGGCGACCCTGTTTTGCGGGCGCCAACTTTATCAATAAATCCTGAAGTTATTAACATGTTTGAATTTCAATTGGTGAGTCTCTTTCTCTCTTTTTATTTTTATTATTTAATTAATGAAATAATGAATAGAAATATTAATAAAATGTTGTTAACCTAGACTATATATATTCGGTATTCGTTCAAACTTTCATTTCTATATTTAATACTTTACTCTATAATTTTGAAACAAAAAAACCAATTATTATTATTAATATAAATAATATTTCTTAACAGGCAATGAAACTAATGAAACAAGTTATGGAAATTTATAATACTGTTGGATTATCCGCTAATCAAATTGGTTTACCATGGAGAATTTTCATGATACAAATTACAGAAAAATATTTAAAAGAAGTTGGGGAAGATTTAAGGAAAATTCGTGAAATGGAATTAGTACCGTTGCAAGTATTTATTAATCCTACTATTCGTATTGTTGATCATAAATTAGTTTTCTTTCCTGAACTATGTGCTAGTGTTCGAGGTTATACCGCAGTAGTACCCAGAGCAAGAGAAGTTGAAATTACGGCTCTTAATGAATCTAATGAAGAATTTACTGTAAGGTTTAAAGGTTGGGCGGCGAGAATCGTTCAACATGAAATGGACCATTTAAATGTAAGAACTTCATTGTTTATTTATTCCATTTATCATATATATATTTAATGTTTATTTATTGAATCTAATAAATACCATTTTTAAAGAAATAAAAATAAATTTCACATTTTCTTTATTATAAATTTTTGAATCAATTAATTTTTTAATCATGATTTACTTATCAGTAATCAGCTAAGGGTTTTAATAACAACAATAGTTGATTACTTATTGTATAATAATAGTTGAATTTTTAATCATTTTCTAGGGAATAATGTATACGGATAAAATGGATAAAAAAACATTTTCTTGCTGTTATTGGAACGAAGTTAACAAGCATAAAGGACTTATAGAGATACGATTCGATTCGTAAAATTCTAATGAAAATTTGGAGAAAATCAGTAGGGAAACGTATGTGTTAGTACAAGATTTATAATTCATATAATAGCGATATAAAAAATATGGAACTTTTATTAATCCATCTTCCAGGACACAATCAATAGCAGAATACACAACATTATATATATATATGTATGTATAAGATAACAATGCGTATATATTTATATTCTGCATTGCTTTATCATTGGAAACATTTATTGTATCAATCTAATTTTTGACATCCTCTCTTATTTTTTATTAAATGTATTTTCTAGAATCACAGATCCTAGAATAGGGAGATAGAGAGAGAGAGAGAGAGAGAGAGAGAGAGAGAGAGAGAGAGAGAGAGAGAAAATGATTATTAAATCTAATAATTTATTTTAATGTTACGTCAAATCTTATATATTTTATTTTGTTATTGTTATTATTGTTGTAATTATCTTTTCAGGAGATCTCTTATTTCGTTACAACACCAGAAATGCATACAATGTGCACAATGTAATCTTACATATTATTAGTATTTGTTTAAAGGTATCGTGCAGTCGCTATATTTATTATATGAAATTAATTAATGATTTACGTCTATAGCTTCTTTCCTTCTCTATATTTTTTTCTTCTTTTTAATTATACAATGAAAACTTGATAAAAAAATTAATAAGAGGTAGAAAGATTAGATTTTGAAAATTTTTCTTTATCGTATCCTATTTTGTTTCTTTATCGAGGAAGAAGGTTTATGGTCCATCACGAAAAGTTTTATAATTTTAAAAATGATTTCTCTCTTCTATGGCTTTTCTTTCTTTGGTTTATTTTCTTTTGATTAATTTGTTTGTATCGATACTCGTCTAAAAAAAAAAAAGAAAAAAAAAATCTAATAAAAATATATTTAAACAATGTCGAACATTTGTTTTTCGCGATATTTGAAACAAATGTCATTATCATTTTATAATTCGTTCATTTAATTATTCATGATTATTTTGATTTTTGCTTCTTATATAATTAATTACAATGATTAATAATTAACAATATCAACTATTTACAATTCGTATTTTTTAAAAGCGTTTGGTTTTCCCAGAGTATTTTTTTTTTGTTTGCTCGGTTATAATAGTTGAATTATTTTTATTTTTATTTTTATTTTGTTTCCTTGCTTTTAAACAAAGCTCATTTTTAGAGTATACTTTTTAAATAATTTTTTGTGTCCGTTTGTTTCATTTTGATTATTTTAATTTGATGTTAATTATAAATATAATTATAATAGTCTTAATTACATTTGTTTGATTTCTCGTTCATTATTATTTTAAATAATTTAAATAATTGTATTGTAAATAATTTTAATTCTTTTCATTGTTCAAATTAGTATTTTCTTTTTATTTTTTTTTTATAAATGAAAAAGTTTCGTCATTGAACATAATGATCAATAATTTTTTTATTACAAAAGATCACTCGAAAATGATCTATCTTATCGATCGCAAAAAATAAATAGTGATTTATTTTATTAATGTATGTTCTCGTTAAGAGAGTTACGTCTGGCTTCATCATATGTATACGTTTGTCAACATCAGTTTGACTATTAGAATATATGTATGCATATATTTATGT
Organism: Mischocyttarus mexicanus; assembly: GCA_023678845.1. Classification (NCBI taxonomy): domain Eukaryota; kingdom Metazoa; phylum Arthropoda; class Insecta; order Hymenoptera; family Vespidae; genus Mischocyttarus; species Mischocyttarus mexicanus. The sequence continues at coordinate 151,315 of JACGTP010000059.1, read as the reverse complement.
GTGTATGTAATGTATGCGTGTAACGATAGGAACGAGCAGAGATTAGGTACATAATGAAACACATTTTCATTCATCTCTCTAACAGATTAAATAGATAAAACTACACAAATATCCTCACATATCCTCCAACTAACGTCGATTGTATGTATGTGCATACGTACGTACGTATTTCTGTGTGTGTTTATAGATTTTTTTTGTTTATATTTTCATTGTTAGAAAAAGATTATATCTTATTATTTCTTTCATCTTATGGAAAGTATAGTAAATGTATTGGTCCATTTATCTTATTTTTTTTTTTATTTAAATTCTTTTTTCCCAAGCATAATCGACACAAGGATTGAATCGACGAGAAGATGACAATAATTATTAATCAAATGAAAGAAATGCAATTGGAAAAAAATTACCTTAGTTAATCGTGACGGTAGAATAATTTGTTTGCTTGTCATAAGTCATTAAAAGAAACAAAAAAAATAGGCAAAAACAGAGTAATATCATGGCAGGAAGAATATAGCGTTTCCATCAATAGATGAGAAGAATAAGATAAAGATTTCATTACAAATATTACGTTTGGTTTTCAGCCATAACGTAGAACCGGATTAGAAAGTTATGCGTGCCATAATATATTATCTTCTGAATATAAAGCCCTTCATATCCAAGTATGCACTCGTTGTTGTTGTTGTTGTTGTTGTTGTTGCTGCTGTTGCTGTTGTTGCAAAGGATTTGAAGTATTAGTAATCATCTCCTCGTCTTGTCAGGAAACGTGTCCTCTTTCTTGAGTATTTCTCCATCTTCTTCCACGAATTTGATGTCCCAAAAATCTTTCATTTCCTTCTCCTCTTGTTGATTGCAGATGCAGCGGTATTCTAACCGTGCCTGTTAAAGGATATACCCAAAATTTTTCTTTTGTCTTTTATTTTGTACTTTTCTTATATGATATTAACTACTAATATAACGAAATTCTAATTTGCAATTTTGGTCTTTTTTTTTTCGTTAAAAATATATAATGTAAATAAAAATTTATATGCTTATGTCATATACAGTTTTATTTATTTGGTCAGTACTTTTAAACATTTTCTTTTAGTATATAACTCTTTCGCTATTAGCGATCCCTGTACGTGTAAAGGCCCGGTATGAACGATTGATCCATACAGGGGTTGTATAATATACTACGATTAGTATGAACGAACGAAATTATTTAGAGTGAAGGCATGCCTTAACGAAAGAATTAATAATTCAATTTGTTCTAACGATTCAAATTGAATTATTATTTAGTACAATAGATGGTCAATATATATATATTGATAAAGAGTTAATACTGATCATTTAGTTAGAATATTAATCAAAAATGTTGAAAAATATTGTCCCAATAAATAATAGCTATACGTATAGGTATATATATATATATATATATATATGGTATATATATATGGTATTATATTCCATGGGGAACATTCGAAAAATAAAAGTATCTCCTTTACGTATTTTCTATTTCACGAGTATTGTTCTCTTGGGAAATAAGAGAAAAATCGAAAATTTGAATCTTTCCCGTCTCTATTGTCTATTTTTCATAGCTTTTTGATCTCAAACGTATTTTCTTTCTTTTATCTAATGAAAAATAAGTGTGCGTGTGTGATAAGAAATCTATTATATAACTTAAACGACTTCTCTTACGCTTGTTAATTAAACATAATCTATTTTCGATATAAACCGTAACTTAGAAGAAATAAGTAGAAAGAGTATATAAAGAATTAAAAAATAAAAGTATAAAGTGCTTGCTTAATTGTTGTAAAGGATATTGATTTTTACGAAGAAAAAATGAATTACAATATAATTTTTCTAACGCAGATAAATAATAATAGAGCATTTGATGATCATTAAGAGAGAACGAGAAATATGAAACAAAAGTTTCCTAAAAATACATTAAATTATAATGACAATGAAAAATATATTATATATAAAAATCTCTTAGGTTCGTTTTAACGAATTGCATTTGATTGTGAATGAAATGATAGATCGTGCAAATCAATAGAAAATTCTTGAGTTTCTTGTGAATTTTGAAACAGAGATAAATTTGGTCCGTTGTGTGTTTCTATGTAGGATTCGCTTCTTGGTGTCGTTGAAGTTGACGTGCAAGGATTGTCCAAGGATGTGCACGATGACGTACCGTTCCGTGGTATCCTTGAATTAGCTTCGGGACTTCCGGTGCAACTGTATCGCGATGTAACAGCTTCTGAACGAGATAGAGATGGTTCGGGGGTGACCCGCACCCATGGACACCATGAAAAAAATTGTATGAAACCACGACGAAATCTAAACGAATAAAGAAGGTATAACAAAGTTATCCATAATTAAATTTGTCAAAGTTTATATTTTTAAATAGGAGTATGGATATGCCTTTATTATTCTTACCTGGAATTCATCCAACAATAAATGATAGGATTATACATGCTATTGGACATGGCTAGCCAATAAATACCGAGAAACAATTCTTGGATGTAAGATTCCTTAGTGATTTCTGGCAGGTACGATGTTACAATAAAATACACATGGAGTGGTAACCAGCAGACTGCGAATATTACCACCACTACGATCATCATTTTTACAACCTGATAAAAAAAATTAAAATCTATTAGTATTTCTGCCAAAGTGGAATGAATATTTTTTTCAATATTTTTTTCTTTTCATTTCTTTTCTTTTCTTTTGCAATTGATTATACTTCGAATTGAACGCGATTATTTCTCTTTGATATTTTGTCGATTTTCTGTAAAACGGTAAACGTTCTCTTAACAATTTCATCCTTGTAGATTCCAAGTAATTCTAATTTCTTGGCTGGTAAAGCAAGAATATTAATGAAGTTTCGTTTAAACGAGAATATCTATGCAGTACGTGCTTTGTCGTTTATGGAACGTTTATAAAGTAGAAACGATTGGCCCTTGTAATTTAGAATTGAACGTTGAAGTAACTTTTAATTGTTTCCTTTCTTTTTTTTAATTTTATACGTTTACAATTAGATGAATATCTTATGTATTAAAAATCGATATTATTCCCCCCAATCGTTAATATATTATCATTTAATTATCATATTCTATTTATTCTATTTATTTGGCTGAATATTTCGTAAATTAAATGCTCACAATTAGTACATTTGAATAATACTACATATTGATATTTTATTATAATTAAACGATAATGCATATAATTATTGATAGATTTATATAAAATATTGTTCAAAAATGTTTAAAAAACAATTATTCCCTATCTCAATAAATTAACCTTGTCAGTATCGTTATCATAATTATTGAAATTTAGTTAGAATGAAATGATTGCATTTCTCAATGGTATCGTCAAATTTTTACATTTTATAGGTAATAGAGAGAGAAAGAGAAATATATCTATATATATATATATATAGAAAGAGAGAGAGAGAGAGAGAGAGAGAGAGAGAGAGAGTGGTTGAAACTGGGCTGCATTCTGATAGCTATTGTGGTCCTGCGGTTTTCGTCCATAGGGAAAACTATTTTGTCGTCGGTGGTTAGGAATGAAGAGACCGTTTCATCCTCCGTTTTCCCTTCTTCATCGTTTGTTGCATCCAAACCTCCTCTGTCTTCATTCCTCTTAACATCTCTTCTCTTATTTGTATACGTATAGATCTTGAAAGTAACTCGTTTATTTAATTTATATTGAAATTTACGTTTCCTCTCCGTTTAACTAGTGGTTTATGTTCTTAACTTGAATTAAATAGGATTTCTCCTTGATCCCCCCAGTACGCGTTTTATCCAAATTTCATGTTCATACTTTGACTCCTTAAGAGAATCTTTATAATATACTTAAAATTACATTACTAATTCAAATTAGATTTTATTATTTATTTTATTATTTGTTTTTTTTTTGTTTTCTTTTTTGTATGTCAGATGATTGATTATTTTTACTCATCGTGAATTATTTTATATGATAAAGACAAAGTTGGACTTTTTTCAACGAAAAGTTCATTTGAAAATTTTACAAGGAAAAATTGTATCATGTATACAAAAATAGCAATATCTTTTTACATAAAAATGCATAGAATACACCTGGTATCATTTCCGAATTTAAATATATTATATATGCATTTTATATTGACAGAGAAAGAAAGGGAGAGAGAGAGAGAGAGAGAGAGAAAATGGAAGAGAATGAAATTTTAATGAGCTAGCTTTTATATCTTGTCATTTTTTTTATCGAATATTCGTCTAGGACACAGACGCACTTTTACACGAAGGACAAACTTCTGTATACACGAAGTATACTGCAGTAGTAAAACTCCCATTATAGTTGGTACTCTCCACTGAGAAACTTAAAGCATTCTCTCGTAGTTCGCCAATGTGCACAGATATTTCCTGCTTTTTGACGTGAGAATATGGCGGTAGAGTATTATAGTTATTATTCGACCTTCGTTATTCTTATCTTCTTCATATATTATATTTTTCGACATTTATGTCGTTACTTCTTTTTTTATAATTTTTATTAATTTACAATAAAACATATAATTATATGTATATTACGTCGGATAATTTTAATACTTATTAGTTACTAACTTACTAGTTTGTAGTAATTTTTACCCCTTGATATTAGGCAGCTTTTATTCGTATACGTGTGTAATATGAAATAGCCTATGCACAAGAGCTCGAAAAAATTGTTTCATCGATCATACGGGTATAGAAATAAATATTATCGATACAGTATATATGTGTGTATATATATTAAATTCTTCGTAATAAATGTTTATTTATTTGTTTCTTCTCTCATTAATATTATAGTCCAGTCAAATTAGCATTTTGATAGGATATTGCTCCCACCTGACAGCAAAAAATTTTAAAAGGTCTGGAATGTGGTCTACGTTAAGAGGCGCATAATGCATTCGCTGAAAAGTGTGTGCATTTTGCATGAAAAATCAAAATGTTAAAAAACCGTGAAAAAATCGTGTTTTCCGTAAATCTTGGCTTTGATCTCGGTAACTAGTAGTTTTTGGTAAAAAATTTACTAAGCATAATTTGTTCCTTATGAAATTTTCTTTAACCCTTATTTCAATACCCGGGTACCTGGGTACCCTTTTGTATGTTCACTTTCACATAACTTTTGTATTAAACGACAGATTCTAAAATCCTTTCAGATCCTCGTTATTTAAGTCAATTTACATCGATCCATATTCTTAAAAATTTTTAAATATGCAAAAAAATTAGTAATTTTGAAGGTCAAAGTTTTTACCTAGTTATTCAGTGCCCGTGATACCCGGGTACCCATATAGAAGAATTTAATATGTCTATAAAATTGCAAAATAATAAATAATTAAACTTATCTCTAGGAATAACAAATAATTATTAATATATAAATAAACAAATTAATTTTACTCTTAATAAATTTTATTATAAAACTTATTATAATTTATATATAAAATATTTCTATATTGACTTTATTCTTGAAAACATGTGTCACATTTTTTAATTGCTTTTGAATGTTCATCGCAAACTGGTTTGTTACATTCTATACATGATTTTCGCGTTTTTCTTCTTTTTTTATCAACACTTTGATAACAAATATAACATGATCCTACAACAATTTTTCGTCCAGTAGAATCTGTCTTTAGAGTAAACTCGCCTGACTCATTTGATGTTGTTGCTTTGTTTGTATAATTTATTGGTTTTCCATAGATGCTTTCGATCGCAAGCCGAGTGGTGAAATTTCTCATAATTTGAATATTTTTAGATCGGGCTTCAATAAATTGCATACATAATTCTTCACTTAATTGTCGCAAGAATAATATGCGCTCGTTCGTCTTTTTCATTGTCATTTTGTTATTTTCATATTAAATTATGTAGCTTGCAAGACTAGCAACATCCAAAATATTAAAAAAAAATGCAAGAGGCCATCGGTTAGTCCGTCTGTGGGTTGTGTAACGACCCAACATCTGATCCATTGTATCGACTCCAATTTTTGTTTTATTATAATACTGAACTATTTCTGGTTTCTTCTTTTTGTCTTCGCTACTAATTGCTGCATCTGAGTGCATCATAGATAGTAGTATAACAGCTTTATTTTTTTTAGGAACATAAGAACATATAGTTACTTTTTCATAAAACCCAAATAGAGTAGATAATTCTTCACGATGAATAGATGCTAGCATGTTTACTGGAATATATTTTTTATTTTTTTTCAAAGTTCCTACAATTGTTAGGTTCCATGACAATAAATGTTCTGCTAAAGGTAGAGTAGTAAAAAAATTATTTATTGAAATATTCCTTCCGGATCCTTTATATTGGGCGGCTAAATCTTTTACTACTCTTTCACCTTGATTTTTTTCGCGGCCAGTTGTTGATTTGCCAGTGTAAATTTGACCTTTCAATGGATAGGAATTTTTTGCGTCGCATATCTACCATACTTTAATTCCATACTTTGCTGGCTTTGATGGTATATACTGGGTGAATTTAGTTCGCCCTTTGTATGGGTAAAGTTGCAATATTCACTAAATTCCTCGCTCACTGAATTCAAACTCTTAAATTTTTTTTTTCCTCACACACCCATTGGGGTACCCGGGTACCCTGGGTATTGAACAACTGGAGTAAAAGTTGGGTATTGACATAAGGATTAAAGTGGAGAAAGTGCGATATTAACGCGTATCATACAATGTCGGGTTGACAAAATTCTACAACGTTACGATTACCTATTAGAATTTTTTGTTATTGAAAATTATTCATATAATATGTTTAACACTAAACCCAACTACGCCGAAATCAAATGTTGAAAAGGTTAAAAATTATGGTCAGCTTACATTTAAATGTACTTTGTCTTTATATATCACTTTTCAGTACTACACACACTCGCTCACATATGCATATCACTTGCATAGGAAAAAAACACGCACACGCGACTCGAAATAAATGATATACTTTAAATAATATCCTTGTTATTCCTTCCGACGCTCGAAGAAGACTAACGATTATTATGAAAAGTAATTACGAATATAATCGACAGGTACCGAACATATATGAAGATTAATAACAAATCTAATGACGAAATTCATAATAGAATAGAAATGACAACATTCGGTTGTCGACACCGGCCGAGGAGTGACGGAGAGAAACGAACATAAACAAAATATTGAACGCTCAACTAAGCCGGTAGTTAAGGAATCTTTTTCTATGTGTATTTCATATATAACGAATTTCCTACAGTTCACCGAGAGATATAAACGAAATATATCATATTATATAAAAGAGATATATAATATAATATGTTAAGCTCGTTTGACTCGGACGTACACATTCGCCTATCTTTCTCTCAATACATTCAGTACGTATGAGATTATTACTATATTTTTATACAGCTGACCTACTTTTGTATCGATGACCTAATTTTCTTAACAGTGATCTACTTTTGAACAACTGTTTTCTATTTCTAATGATTGATTTTTACCTGTAAACATTAAAAAATTAAAGAAACAAACTTTAAAAAATTCCCTTGGCTGTATTAATTAATATTTTCAAAAAATGAAATATACATATTGTTCTTTGGGTTATTTGTACGCTTTTAACTGGGTATCACAGTGATGTTGAAATAGGGGAAAAACATATTTGTTTCTCCATTTCTAATTTTTTGGAGTGTTTAGAAATTAGATTGATTTCATGCGAAACGGGATTACATCTTCATATACTATCTAACGACCACGACAAAGCAAACACGTTCTAATGCTCTGCCATTTAACCTTTACCATAGAGTTCTCGTTCAATCTGTCGTTCCTTTAGGAATCGAACTTGTGTGAGCGTATATGTGTGTTGCATTCTCTTCCTCTAACTGTGGTTCATTCTGGTGAAATGTTGGTTGTGTTCTGGAGTAGAGAACTGGTTTCACGTATACGGTAGAGGAGACGGTTCCTTTGTCGCTTAATCGAAATCCAATAGAGGTAGTAGTACCTGAACAACGGAACGAACCTTTCTAGATATAGTTCTACTCAATCTCGTCTTATCCTTTCTCACATTTTCTATATCTTTCTTTTTCTTATTCTTATTCTTTTATTTTCTCACAATTTTTTTTACACCTCAACCCGTATGAGACATTTTTTTTTTTATATTTATTCAGTCAATATTTGCGAAATCTTTTTTCTAGTCAATGTATATTTGATATTTAAATTTGTTACCCTTGGAGATAGGGATCATTGCATACACCGTTTCGAATAATGATTCCCCCAAACTCTATCTATCAGTAAACAACTTTTTCTTAACCTTTTGAGTATGCAACTCATACTTACAAGGGGTTGCCTATATACTGAGACAAAATAAGTATTTCGTACTTGTATAATATAATAAAATATTCGACTGATTTTTATTTATATTGATTGAAAAAAATGTATTAATATTCTAATTAAATATAAATAAAATTGTATAAATTTAATAGATTAATTTATTCGTTGAATTTTCTTAAGAATAATAAAAATACTATATAAATTTGCCCCTCCTAAACATATAATAAATCTTATTGTTTTTTTGGTGGGTGGGGAGGAGAGGGGAGATGAGGAAAAGAAGTCAAATTGATTTATATAATTTCTTCTGTTACGGTATAATAGATCCACTACAAAATTACATTTTTATATTTTTATTTTTTTTTTTATATTGTCCCACCCACCTTTACGGCGAGAAACTACGAACGTTTTTTCAAAGATCCTTTCTTGCTGAGTAGAAGAAGAAGAAGAGGATAAAAAGAGAAAGAAAAAGGAGAAAAAAAGATGATGAGAAAAGGAGAGAGGATGTGTCTTTCATCTTAGAAATTCATAGTATCTCCGGAAATTAAATTCAATGATGAGCTCACGCAACACTTAGAGATGGTCTTCTTCTTTTCCTTTCTCTCTTTTCTTTTATAAACCATTCGAAATGGTGGAGTTTATGTTTCCTTTATTATATGTCTTGTCCAAATTTTTATTATTTTATTATTATTATTATTATATCTTATTATTAATTCTTCTTCTTCTTATTCTTAATTTAGGACACTGTCCTGTATTTCTCCAACTTTTATTCTTTTTTTTATTTTTACAACTCCTGCGATGAGGAGGTCCAAGCTTTCATACCATAGTTTAAATGGTCTTCCCGGTAGCCTGCTCAAGAGGAGTTTGGCAATCCGAGGCATTTTCGTTGGGTCTGTGAGCATTTTCTTGGTTTTACCCCCGGTAGGTTGCTAGCCTCTCCGAGGAAGTTAGCGGGTCACCCTTCCTAGGTATTATATTTCTACCTAGGCTGCTTGACTTGAATGATTTGATAATCACTCTCGCTAGTGTCGTGATAACATCGCTAACTTAATTATCTGTAATTAATTATCTGTAAGAAATATCTCGAGTAATAAAAGGAAGATTTCTGAAAATTAGTAAATTTTATTTCTCTCTCTCTCTCTCTCTCTTTTTTGTTTATATATATATATTTTCCCTTTTCTTATATTTCTTTTTTTTTATCATCGTCTCGATGTTTCCTTTTTCTTTAAAAAAAGAAAGAAGAAGAAGAAATTGGATAGCAACATATATTTCGTATTCACGTGAAACATAAATCAAAGTTCTTGGGATCGTCTGAAAATAAACGTAATATCTTTTATATCATGGACATGGAAAAAAGAAAAAAAAAAAAAAAGAAACAAAATTCGGTATTCCAGTCTCGCGATGATTTATTGCAACTTGTCGATCCTTGTTCGAGATGTAGCGTTTTAATCATCGCAGTGATACCCAGTTAAAAGCGTACAAATAAACGTAAAAGAAAATTTGTTTACAACGTATCTATATACCACGTAACATGTGTTACACATTATTTCACGCTTCCGATCCTATATATATATATATATATTCGATTATTTTCCATTTTTCTATAGATTATAAAGTTGTCAAAAAAAATTCCTATTATTTTTCCTACTAGCGAATAAGGTCTCAACATATGGTAGCGACATGAAAGAAGTATTCTTTGTGTAGGCACCTGCGACCAACGTGTTTCGTTATATACACCCTTGTCTCGCCAGATGTTCGTCTTAAAAATGTAATGCATGTTTATCATAATTTCACAAGAAACAGAACAATGTATTTATGAACAATTTTACATTACATTAAAAAAAAAGGCAAAGTTTTTAAAATTTTTAAACAAAAATATTATATTTACTAATTCCACCGTTTGAAATCGTTAACATTACATTGAAATAACAAATCGAGATACTTTCGAGATCCTTTAATACATTTAAATGCCCATTTATAATACAAATGATATTTATGTAATTGGAATAAACATATTTTTTATAATTTTGTTTAAAAGTTCGTGTATTATGTTTGCGAATCGTTGAAATTAAATGGGAATAAATCGAGATGCTTTGGAAAATGTATACATACTAAATTTAGGTACTCAATTATAATTAGATTTCCTTTACGCGCTTGCTTTCGTGCATCAACGATAAACTTAGGTGAACGTCGAGGTAGAGTAGATATTGCAAGCGCCAGGAAATCCTGTAAAGGCTGCTTGCACTTACTATATTTAATGCCTATGGTGATTGTACCGCGATAGCTCTTATACCTCCTCCTATTATGCAAATCGCCGATAACAATACGTTATAAACTTAACTGCTACACTTTCAACTTTCAACGAACTTTCTTTCCTATCTGTGTGTTGGTCCAATGCATTATTTAGCCCTTTATCTAAATCGTTTTAAAAGAAAATTGCTATCATTTGTTTCGTATTTTTTATTATACAATATAGACCGTTTATTTTAAAAGTGGTGCAAGTCCATTTGTTTTCGTTTCGAGAAAATTAAATGTTAGCAAATCTGACAATTAAAAAATATAGGGTAATTATATGAAGTCTGGGAATGTTTGTAATAATTTATCAATATGTCATTTGATTAAATAAATTTCTTTTAGGCAAATTTAACTAAAATAACATATATTTCCAGGCTATAAGTGGACTTACACCACTTTCATAATTACTTAATTGCAAATATCATTTAATTTCAATTTTGAAATAACAAATATTACTTCAAATATATTTCATATTAATCCAATTTTGTTTATAAATAATGACAAGAAATAAAATAGAATTAGTAGTTTCTATTTTAAACGTTAATTATATTTATATATTGTTAAACTTAACACAAGATATTGGTATTATTAATTATTTATGCTCTTCGTGTGGCAGTGTGTACGTCCATTCATTAACCGAACTCAAGTTATTTTCCTTACATTTTTCTAAATACAAATTAAACATTTTTCTTACGTTTACTTCAGAATTCAAGAACATCCGTTCTGGATTTTAGGATCGAGTATAATGACTTTCAAATGTCGGAAAACTTTGACGTGTTCTATTACTGTAATTGTCATTAGTTCATTAGTTCTTTTGCAACAGATATCCATTTGTCAACGCATGTCTTTCGATATATTATCATGCGCTTTTAAGACACGATCAATTCGACCAGTAGATATGTTGAAAGTATTCATGAAAAACTTCTTACACACTAAAATATTTCCACGAGAAGTGGCCAGGTGAAATTGATGAGCATAAGCCCTCAAAGTGCCCGAACGATTTCTTGGTCTTCTTCTATTTACAGTTTTACGTTGAACACTACACTGGAGAAATACGTTTTGTTTATTAAAATCGCCTATATTTTAGAATTTAACAAAAATTGCTCTACGTTCTGATTCATTAACGCGTTCTATGCATTTCTTCGACCAGTTACAGTTTTTGGATTGACATTTTTTTCCTGGAATGAATTTTCCTTTTTTTTGTATAGTACTCTTGTCCAGCATTTCGCTTAATTTTATTTATTCCTTGCGTATATTTTCCTTTATTTTCTCTTGCAGAATCCAAGTTCTCAGTAACAATATCCTTATCTGATGAATATTCTATCTCTATAATTTCGTTAGTTTGTTTTTTTGTCAATTGTAAAGCCACCGGTGGCCTCTAACCCCGCCAGCTGTCTATGGAAATTGGTCTTACACCACTTTCATAATCAATGGTTACGCAATTTCTTTTACCGGCCAATTTTTAATTGAACAAAGCATTGGCATTTTTTAAGATATTAAATACTAACTAGTTATAAACAAAAAGTTTACACTAAATTAAGCATAAATTACGTCATATCTCATTTTTTTTAAATTGGACTTACACCACTTTCAAAATAAACGGTCCATATATCGTAGTAATTTTTATCCATTATGGCGCTATTGTAGAATTTTTATCATTTTTTTCTTTTATCAATTATTTTCAATGTAATATTTAATTCGATCCAAATTTGAAACGATAGAATATACAAAATCATGCACTTCATAGATTACATTTTGACGATCATGCTATATAATAATGATTAATATGATCGTTAGTGTCGATATTTGCATTTCGTCTTTGGAATTTGTTATACCTTGGTCGATAGCATAGTTATAACTGTTCGGTATGTTGTCCATTGTACAAACGATATAATTGGCATTGCAATAAATTGCAAGCATACATGGCATGCATTCTCTGTATGGAAAATTAATTGGACAAAATAAACGATGCGAAATTACGCGTGAATGTCGACGCTTGTATTTAAAGTTAAAATGAATATTAAGAGAAAGATTATTATACATTTGAAAGAAATTTTTTTTCATTTCTTTCTCTCATACATCTTTTATAATTAATATAAATATAATTATTTTGGTTGGGGCTTAGGGAGAGGGTGGAAGAGGTGTACAGGGAAACGGTTAGTAGGGTAAGGGCGGGGGGAGGGGTGGGCGAGGGTTTCTGGACGGAGAGGGGTGTGAGGCAGGGCTGCCCCATGAGTCCGATCCTCTTCAATCTGTTGACCGCAGATTTGGAGGAGGAGATGAGGAAAGGAAGGTGGGGGGGAGTGGAGGTGGGGGATAGGAGAGTGTGTACCTTGGCGTACGCAGACGACGTGGTTGTGTTGGCGGAAAGGGAGGAAGAGATGGAGAGCATGTTAAGGAGGATGGAAGGGTATGTGGACAAGAAGAGGCTGAAGGTAAATGTGGGAAAGACGAAGATAGTGAGATTCAGGAAGGGGGGTGGAAGGAGCAAGGAAGTGGCATGGATGTGGAAAGGGGAGAGAATAGAGGAGGTCAAGGAATTTAAATATCTGGGGTATGTGTTTAGGAAGAACGGGGGGCAGGGAGCGCATGTTGAGGATAGGGCGAGGAAGGCAGCGGCAGTAATGAGGCAGGTATGGGGATTAGGGAAGAGGAAATTTGGGAGGGATTGGAGTAGAAGGATGTGGCTTTTCGATACTCTGGTGTGGACGGTGATGGGGTACGGGGCAGAGATATGGGGATGGGAGGAGAGAAAGGAATTTGAAGGAGTACAGGAAAGGTACATAAGGTGGACCCTGGGGGTGGAGTGGAGAACGCCAGGGTATATGGTGAGGGAGGAGGTCAAGAGGGATAAGATCAGGACGAGAGCTGCGAAAAGGGCCTGGAGTTTTGAAAGGAGGCTGGAGGAGGGGAAAGGAAGTGAATTAGCTAGAATGTGTTTGGAGGAGGCGAAGGAGAGGAGGAGAAAAGGGGGGGAGGAATTGTCGGGGTGGGAGGAGGGGAGAGGAAGATTTAAGGACTGGTTAGCGAAAGAGGGGTTGGGGGAGGGAAAGGAGACATGGGAGGAGGTGAGAAGGATTGACAGGAACCAGCAAGAGGAGGAGAGGTGGGAGCAGGTACTGGAGTCGAGGTACAATGAATGGTACAAGGTAGCAAGGGTTGAGGGGGTGCCAAAGTATTTAGTGGGGAAAGGAAATGAGGAGAGGAGGAGGAGGATAGCGAGATTCAGGTTAGGGAATGAAATGAGAGGAGGCAGATACTGGGAGGTGCAGGAGGATAGGCTGTGTAGGGTATGTGGGTGGGAAGTCGAATCGTGGGATCATGTGCTAGAGAGATGCGCTTGGGCGGGGGAGGAGGGGGAGGAGGTAGGTTTAGCGGAAAGAATAATGGGAATTTTAGACGAGGAAGGGGAAGGGGAGAAATGGATGAGAGAGCTGGAGGATAGGAGAAGGAGTGCAAGGGGGTAGGCTAGGTGATAATTGTAAATAGTGTAAATAGTGTTAAGTAAATGTTGTTATGTTATTAGATTATGTTAAGATGTATATGTGAGATGTGTTATTAATTTGATGTGGTATGGACGAAGGGCGAGTTGTTAAAGTTTTGGGTTCGTTTCTTGAAAAAACGCCTTGTAAACCCGGTTTGGGAAACAATAAATAAATAAAAAAAAAAAAAAATATAATTATTTTGATGGCTCCTGCACATGGATAACCCTTTGTTAAATGAGCGTAAGAATGGGTTGCATACTCGTAAGGTTAAAAAAAGTCTTTTACTGATAGATGAACACGCTGGCTATCAATATTTTCACGGATGTACGAAATAATGCATATCCTAAAGAGTAACGATTTTCAATAGACTTATAAATTATTGTAATTAATTATTAAATAAAATTAATAATGAATTAATGAAAAGTTTAATATGTAACACGAAACAAGTTCCTATCGATTTAAAATGGATTGTAATCGGAAGAGTTTGATACTAATAGTTATCCTAAATTAGATCGATAGAATGAAACAAAGTACCTAAAGTAGAGAATATTTTATAGAATGAACCTCCTTGAAATCGTCTCTTTATCTCTATCTTTATCTCTATTTTTCTCTTTGTCTTTAGAAAATGAATTCATTCATTGAACTGAACTCGATCGGTTAGCCATTGACTGATAAAAGCCTTTTAATCATGACATTGATTACTTGACGGTGGTTTTTCCCACTATTCACAAATGCACGAAGACTTGATCTCTTACCGAGAAATTTCATTTTATTGCAAATGAACTGATACGATCCTCCAAATAAATAAAAGAATAAGAAAACACAAGAAGTGGAAGAAGAAAATGACTGGAAAATATTATAAATTCCTTTGTGTTTAAAAATATTTTTCTACAAATGAGTGTTGAATATTGAAGAAAAAATATCTTTTTTATTTAAAACTTGGAACACAAGTCAAACGTAATCACAAAATACACGAATATTTTTTAATCGCAGTTGTACGATTTTACGAGCAATAAAAACTAAAAAAATAAAAAATACCGAACGAAATAGAGTGGATGGTCGAGATGATAAAAAAGAAATAAACAAATGAAAGAAATAATTTGAAAGGCAATAAAGTTTTGCTGAAGGAACGAGAATATACGTAGCTTGTTAACTATTGATGATGCTCTTGGGCATTTTCTATGTGGTGCCTTTAACAGCATACGAAACGTACGTCACTTCGCGTTCGGGTTTTGCTGTACTGCGTGGGTGAAAGTTGCATAAGATTAATTAATCGAGCACTTTTATATAGTTTCTCTTAGCGGGTACGATATACTTTGGAGGGCTACAAAATGTCGAAGGGCTGTCAACGATTACTCAACTATCTTTCTTTATTTATCTCTCTCTCTTTCTCTCTCTTTTTCTCTTTTCATTTCCGTTCAATCTCGCTCTCTCGTTTTTTTCTCTGTCGATTTGTGGTTCGTTTCATTCTAATTAAAGTGATATTCACTTGGACACGTCGTCGATCGACTACTATCGTTAGAATGTCCGATAAAAGGTAGATACCATACTTCCCAACGAGGTATTCTCATGTATTTTCAATCCTTACCTAAAATTTTCGTACCACCTATCCCACTCTTTTCCCTCCGCCCCACCCCTTTCCTTACTACCGTTCGATTTTCTTTACGATCAATAGCAGTTCTCTATCTACAAACAACGTGTGCTAAATTCTATCGAAATTTTCAAATATCTATCTTTTTATTTTATTACGAATAACATTAATTTCACAATTTTTTCTTTTATTCATATTAATCATATATTTATATGTACCTATGCATCTAATTTTTTTCTATATACTCGGTCTTTTTGATATTCTAATTTTTTTATAATTTAGAATTAAATAAATTTAATAATTTGTATTACTTTACATACCCTTCGTTTACTTCGAATATTTTCCAATTGTCTTGCGGTAGCTTCGCCAATGCTTTGCGAGCCCCATAATTCTGCACCGACTCTTGCATAAGTGAAGGTCATCGAGCCGATAGGTAGAAAATATGTCAGGATCATAAAGATTACGTTGTATCTGTCAAAAATAAAATAATAATAAATATAATAGAGATAAATATATATGTAAAGGAAAACCCCTTTAATTTGAATCTGTAACGCTCGACGGAACTAATGTAGGAGAAGGTCACGTGATAAACAAGAGTGTATATATTTGGAAACGATTAAATGCGATGGCAGTTAGAAGTGAGAAATACAATTAAATAGTTAGTTAAATAGAAAAGATAGAAATTAGATTATGTTCTTAAAATTGAAAGGAGATAATTAGTAAGAGGATTATAGAAGGAAATAGACAATCGTAATATAAACTTTAAATGTCGTTTCTTTGATTACAGGTAAGATCTGGTAAAACGGCGTAAATAACAATTGTAAATAAAACTTGTAAATATGTAAAAAAATAAATACTTTGATTACAGAGCAACACATTAGTTTAAAATAATTGGCGATTCCTTCGAAGAATAAATCCATTATATGTATAAGAATCGATTATCAATAATTATGTTTTATTTATTGCCTATATTGGTGCAATATATATAGTACATTATTATATCGTATTGGAAGTACGTAAATCGTTTGGAAAATTTGTTTGTTTTAAGTCGAAATGAATTAGCTCGTTATATTGGACCACTAAAACGAGCTTACGTTTGGAAAGCAAATTACGATGAAAAATACGCAAAGGGGGAGGTGATTGAATGGATTGAGAGAGAGAGAGAGAAAGAGAGAGAGAGACAGTAGGTAGCTTTTAACATGGTCAAAAGTGGGATATAATATTACCACTCTCGTCTCGTTGACGATCTGACTAACGTGATTTATCGTATGTCTATGACTCGTTAATCATTTTAATTAGGACGCAGTTTAGAATTAAAAATAACTATTTGTGAATTTCAATTGAACAAAAAAAAAAACATTTAATATATACGTATCCCACTACTGTTTCATTTGAATAAAAAATTATTTTTTTATTTTTATTTTATATCTTTTTTCCTCCTCCATCGTAAAAGTTAAATGTTTAA
The DNA here is from genome assembly GCA_023678845.1 of Mischocyttarus mexicanus. Classification (NCBI taxonomy): domain Eukaryota; kingdom Metazoa; phylum Arthropoda; class Insecta; order Hymenoptera; family Vespidae; genus Mischocyttarus; species Mischocyttarus mexicanus. The sequence continues at coordinate 134,210 of JACGTP010000059.1, read as the reverse complement.
AGAGAGATCTTTGTTATCCTTTTAAAAGGATAGATCTTTTCTTGCAATCCTACGAGCTGATCGTTAAACGGTAAGATTACTAAAGTCTGTTTGGATTATCGGTAAATTAAGTAAATGGGGGGGACTTTCGGTTAGAAGAAGAATCCCATTCTTTTGCATTCATTTAATCGTTTTTAATATCTTTTTATTTACTTCGAATATATAGAAATAAATTTGCAAATACTAAAATTATATATCATTCATATAAAAAAATCGATTGAAAAAATATCAATCGTTTCGTTATAAATTGATTTTATATTTTAATTGTGTTGCGTTGTGTGTGTGTGTGTGTGTGTGTGTGTGTGTGTGTGTGTTGTAGCAATAATTATTATTATATTTTAATTATTTATCTGGTTGATTATAAGAAAACATTTTAGTTATTCAATAGCTTCCGGTTTGTTGCGATAAATCGTTACTTGGTTGAACGATTAAATGATGGTTATTCGTACGTGCATCCTATCTTGGCATATCAGGAATTTCAAAGTAATCTCGTTGGAGGTAATTTGATGATATATTTTACATAAGATTGAGGAATTATACATTCCACTTAACGATAAATATTATTCTAATGAACACAAAACACAAGATATTGAGTACGATAATATATAATTTGATGAAATAATTAATTCGATAAATTACTGATTACATTTAATAAGATACAAATATTATTTTAATCAAAATTTAATCCAGGTAAAATAAACACGATATATATATTTTGTTTGTTAATAATGAGTTTATATAATAAAATGATTTTCTCTTTTCTATTTTTATATGAAATTTGTTAATAAACTGTAAATTGTTAATATATATTAAACATTTATTTCTTATAATTCAGCAATAATTCGTATTTGAAGATTAAAATAACTGAAATTAGAAGTTAGAATTTACAAAGAAATTGCATTCCAATTTAGATCGTTAGACTACGAATGTGATCACAAGTGGGGTTTCGTAGACGTAAAGGAGTTTGTAACTAGTTTCTCCAACTCGGAGAATCCATCGTTTTGTCGGATTAAAGGTAAAATCACGTTCTGCTTTGTAAAGGTTGTTATCATGATTCTGTTAAATGGAGCTTATGGAAATTCATTACTTATATACTATATATATATAGCTTGTTATTAATAATAATAATTAAAACTATTTTTAATACAATATGCCATTTGAAAAGTTTAACGTAATTTAATTTAATTATTTCATCGATTCAATTATATTCCATACCTTTTAAATAAAAATAATATATTAGGTTGTCCCATAAGTTTCTTCCGCGCCACACTATGAGTGACTCTAACAAAAAGAGTATACCAAATTCATCGCTGGGTTTTGCTTAAAATGGCACGCAACTTATAGACTTACTTTTAAGATATTTGTGATTAAAGTTTAAACAAATAGTTGAACACGTATATGTACCCGTGTAAGTGGCTGTGTTTTTATAAGAGGCTTGTCACTGGAGACGAGACTTGGATTTTATACCAAAATGTGCATCGAAAACGCACTTGGTCTAAGGAAAATAGACCTTCAACTGTTGCGAAGCCTGGATTTCACACGAAGAAGGTTCTTTTGTGCATTTGGTGGGACTGGAAAGGTGTAGTGTACTACGAGCTCCTTCCTCAAGGTAATACGATCAATGATGACAAATATTTCAATCAACTGGATCAATTGAAAGCCGCCATAGCAGAAAAACGGCCAGAATTGGCGAACCGACGAGGCGTCGTTTTCCATTACGACAACGCAAGACCTCATGTTGCGTTGGCTGTAAGGCAAAAATTATTACAGTTTGATTGGGACGTTTTACCTCATCCTCCGTACTCCCCAGACCTTGCTCTATCCGATTACTACTTATTCCTCTCCTTAAAAAATTCTCTCCTTGCTAAATCTTTCCAATCCGTAAGCGAAATAAAAGCGCACCTAGATGAATATTTTGCAAATAAGCTTGAACAATTTTGGAAAGAGGGCATAATGAGGCTTCCTGAGAGATGAAAGAAGGTTATAGAACAGAACGGTTCATATATAACATAATAAATTCACCTTAAACAACAAATATCGTGTATTTATTTCGTATCAAAAAAAGGGAAGAAACTTATGGGACAACCTAATATATCTTCTTCTTCTTCTTCTTATTCCTAAAATAGGACACTGTCCTGTATTTCTCCAACTTTTATTCTTTTTATTTTTACAACTCCTGCGATGAGGAGGTCCAAGCTTTCATACCATAGTTTAAATGGTCTTCCCGGTAGCCTGCTCAAGAGGAGTTTGGCAATCCGAGGCATTTTCGTTGGGTCTGTGAGCATTTTCTTGGTTTTACCCCCGGTAGGTTGCTAGCCTCTCCGAGGAAGTTAGCGGGTCACCCTTCCTAGGTATTATATTTCTACCTAGGCTGCTTGACTTGAATGATTTGATAATCACTCTCGCTAGTGTCGTGATATATATGAGCATATATTTATTAATTAAATTATTAATCCCTGCAAATATGCAATATATTTTTACACACGTGTAAACGTTTTTTGATCGATATATATGTATATTTAAAATGTGATAATAATTTAATTTAATTTAATTCTTATAAAAAATGTAAGATAATTTCTTAGAACTAAAATGAGTTCAAATAATTAAATTCGATGCAATAATTATATCCTATTAAATAGATTTAACGATACGTATCTGTTACGAACGATTTCAAAGGAAAATATTTCTTTGAACTTTCAATGAAATGTTCCAGTAAGTAGCTCCTACGTTCTTATTCAAAATAATTAATCCTATGATACGTTTGATACGTTTGATACGTTTGCTGTTTAATTAAAATTTCAATCAATATTTATACATTCCATACCTACACGTACCACCTAATCGTTAAATTTTTCAAGATAAGTTAAGACCTCCTGTCACGTATCTCCGCGTTTCATTTAGTTTCACGGGGAAAAAAAAAAATTGTTACGAAGTAATACTCCGTGCGTTTAAAGTGAGAATATTGTCGACCGATGATGGGGGAACGTTGAAATTATTCGCTCGATTAAAATGTACCACGTGTTGTCTTCAAGTTAGCCGATAATCTCTGGCGTTAATAAAATTGCGATAAGTTAATTATACGTTCTACCTAAATGTGTTACGAACTAACCGTGGAAAAAAGATCCGTCGAAAAAAGTTTAAAAGAGGAAGAATGCATAAACAAATACTTTTTTCATCGTCGTAGCGATAAATAGGAAATTATTAAAATTAATAAAAATAAAAGAAGAAAAAGAAAAAAAAAGAAAAAACTTGATCTTAAACGAAACTACGGAGAATAGATTAGAAAAAAAAATGTATAGTAAAGTAATACAAAAAATTAAAATTTAATTAATATAATATTAGGTGTTGGAATTAACGACGAAGAGTTTTTTCGACGGGGTATTCGACAGTTACCTGAAAAATGGGAAAAAGTAGTGACAAGCGATGGGTAGTATTTTCAATAATGTAATTTTTTACTTTCATTTCAAATAAATCGTTATTTTTAAATTAAAAAACGCTACGAATTAAATCCAACACCTAATATAATTGTTAAAATGTTAATAATAACAAAAGCAGATAAAAAACAGTGTGAAGAATATTAATGGCAGATCCAAAAAATAAAAAAAAGGGAAAAAGCAAAGAAAAGAAAGAAAGATTTATAGATATTATGGTGTTCCATCAACGCTTGTATCTGATGGTGTGTATATAGGTGATAGGAATTTTATGATAAAGCTGCTGACCGGCAGGTTGAGTCGTTTAAGAGTCATAAACTAGTCATCACGCTGGTAATATCTTTGTGAACCTGATGAGCATGCGAACAGCTTTGGTTTTATGTTCATCGACGAAGAGAAAGGGAATAGGTACTTTCAAGCCTCCTTCTTTATCCAACTGTTTTTCCTATTTAAACGTTCGAATCTTCCAACTAAAATCACACGTATTCTTCACACTCATACACAGACAACCTTTTTTATTCTAGCCTTTTTCCCTTCGTTCTCAACTTTCCCAGTTTTTTCTTCTTTCTTCTTCTTTATCGTGATTATTAACACGAAAACGCGTTCCCATTAGGTTTTTACATACCTTTGTCTTCGCGTCTTTTTCTTTTCATCTTAATTATTTTCGTGGAAACATTAAAGATGATTTTCGTTTTGATGTAATTTTTGCTATTTGTAAATTTCATTTGAAATTAATTTGTTAGAAAATATCGACTCCAATGTATCATCGTATTATTTTCCATAAGAAATAATATTTGTGTTAATAGGTTTTTTGGTATGAATTTTATAATACATGAAAAATTAATCTTCAGAGAAATTTCCTAGAGGTTTTCTTTTGTTGTTTTATATTCCTTAGATAATGATAAGCTTTTTGGACAAAGACAAAGGGCAGGGAAAATACGTGTGCCTTTAACGTGGCTCGTTGATGGAAATCGTTAAAGGGTCAGTCAGAATGAGGGTGGAGTTGACATTAAAGCCTTTTGCCATTTAACTCAAACTGTTCTCTACGAGGTTCCTCTGCGTTGTTATAATACGATGAACTCTAACGCACAACTTGTCGTGTTTAGTTCAGAATTTCTCTCTCTCTTACTCTCATTTCTTGTTTCTCAAATTTCATGCGACTAAATACGATGCTTGAAGAAAATAAAAAAAAAAAAAGAAAGCGGATAAAAGGATCGTAGATTTAAATAAACATTATGTTGAAAGAATTTTCAAAAAAAAAAAAAGGTTTCGATTTGAGTTATTCGTTCATTAACATCTCCAATTTTGTTTAATCAGCTTTACCTTATAAAAAAAGTTTAATTACGTGTCGTATTAAATAAAAGATAAAAATGTAAATCAATTAAAAAAATATCTTAAATTTATTATACTTACAGATATTCTTGAAAACTAAGACCATCGTCATCTCTGTTAGGCCAATCGCTGTAACATATTACTCTAACTTCACCATTAGCGAAATTTTGTGTGTAGGTGGTGTTAAAGAGTAACATTGGAAAGGAAAGAATAGCACCGACGATCCAAATGACCACAGCTACGCAGAGAGTTGCTCTACGACCCATTCTTGGTCTCAATGGGTTCACTATGGCCATGTACCTGTGGGGAAAAAAAAACCGATTAGCTTAGACAAATTTCACATATCTCACGAATGTAATTAATTGCGTGATTTGTGTACACCATCGTTTTATACAAATTTTGTACATTTCTAAAACTTCAATTGAATTAAAATAATACTATATTGGGGTATTTATTATTGAAGGTTACAAATTTTGTCGAGATGATAAAAATGCTTAAAATATATTTTTATCTTTTCCTTTTTCTTAAAGTTAAAATATTGATTCGATATATATATATATAAGAGACATATCGAAAAATATGAAATTGGAAAAATAAATAGAAAAGATAGCAATCAAAGTAGAAAGTTCCATGAGGCAGAGAGACAGTAAAAAGACGAATCGGCTTTTATCATCTGGGAAACACGCAGGGCACGAAAAGTTATACGTCGACATCACGGAGCCCGAGAGATTTTTACAAGATGCAGAACTCGTAAAAATTTACGGACGATGAGCACGTTGCATTACGATAATAGATCGGTTTTTTAGTCACGGTTGAATAAAAAAAAAAACAAAAAAACAAAAAGAAAAGAAAAAGAAAAGAAAAGAAATATGTATTCCTAAATTCTAATCTTACAGTCAACGAAAAATTTGCATATTTTTATTTTGTTTTTTATTTTTCTTATTAAAAATTGATTGAAATAATATAATACATATTGTAATTGGTTTTAGTATAGAAGAATTTTCTTCAAACGAAATTTCGATTATAATTCGTAAAGATAAAGAGAGGTTTCGTTCAATCCTTTTGATATCGTAAAGAAGAGAAAAATCGAAAATCGTTCTTGCAATATTTCTCTTTTTATATACTTTATGCTCCGAGGAAAATAGGAAAAACGATGTGGGAGAGTGGGAGAAAGGGAGAGAGGTAGCTTTACTAGAAATCTAAACGTGAGTGCTCTCGTTGTACGGGAAACGTGGAATTGCTCTGATGTCCGAACGTTGAATTGCAGTAATAAAACGGAAGAGGATAGTTGCAAGATCCATTTTCTAATATCTACCTGGGGGCGGTGGTTCATTCGATTTACTGGACGAAAAGAACGTATTCGAATGTTCAACACGTTTTTATAATATTATTATCACTCTTATTTGTTATTGTTTTTATAAACTTTTCGACATCAGATATAACAAAAAAAACCTTTATCTGCTTTTCGGAAATTTAAAATCTCTTTATATATATTATTTTTTTTAGATTGAATTTAATTGTTGAGTGATAGTAAGCTATAGTTTGTTGAATGTATTATTAAGTATATTTACTAGACCAACTGGCTGTAAATTTAATAAATATCTATCTATTTTTTTTTATTTTTTTTATTTTTTATATAATTATTGTATAAAAAAGATACTCCTTTTTTATCATTTAAGAAAATATATATAATTATTTTATTATATTAATTAATTAAATAAAGAATAGGACATAATATTAATATAATTTTAATATCGAAAAATTAAATAATGCAAGTTTTTGAATTTGAAAACGTTTATTAAAATATATATATATACTGTTATATTATTTTGCAAATTATAATGAAACACTAAGAGAGCAGTAATGATTGAAGATTGAAAGGGAGTTAATTACGGTGGACTTAGATAAATGATCAAATACAAAGGCACAGCTTAATGATTTATAGGATGACCAAGCTAAATTATGCTGGAACATCATTGTGTAAACCTAATAGACAATGCTTGGATATTTGAGCGAACTAATGGGCACAAGTTTGGTTTAGTAGTTTCTCTCTCTCTCTCTCTCTCTCCTCCTCTCTCCCTCTCTGACTTTATCATAATACCCTAGAGAATATTCATTAACCATACGTTCTATACTCAACGTGTGAGATTGCATTACGATTATTATTCAGTTTGTTAGAATGAATAACTATCAAAGGGAACATGATTCGACACTACTCGAATCGTTGATCCATATTGTAACACGACTAGATTTTCCAAGGATTCTTTATGTTTGTTTTCAAAATGATTTAAGAGAGTAACACCTAACGTCTGCCGTCAAAATATGATCTGTCTCTTAAAGCAAATTTTATATATTTTAATTATTAGGTGTTGGAATTAATTCGTAGCGTTTGATTTTGAGATGGCGTGGTTATTACAGTATTTTGTTTTTACCTCCAGAAACGAATTTATCGCAAATCAGCTGTTATTAGGTGTTTTTTTACAACACATCTTATTTTTCAAAACGCCCGGAATGGAGCAAAATGCACGATAAAGTTATTTTACTGCACGACAATGCTCGAGCTCACGTGGCGAAACGCAAGTGAAAACATACCTGGAAAAATTGAAATGGGAAGTCTTAACCCACCCGCCGTATTCTCCGGATATTGCCCCTTCGGATTACCACCTTTTTCGGATTACCACCTGATCAATGGCTCATGGTTTATCAGGGGAAAAATTAACATCTTATGAGGATTGGCAAAATTGGATCGATTCATGGATTGCCTCCAAGGACGAAGAGTTTTTTCGACGGGGTATTCGACAGTTACCTGAAAAATGGGAAAAAGTAGTGGCAAGCGATGGGCAGTATTTTCAATAATGTAATTTTTTACTTTCATTTCAAATAAGTCGTTATTTTTTAATAAAAAAACGCTACGAATCAATTCCAACACCTAATATATAGAAGATTCTCAAATGTTTTCTTAGATAACATCCTATTATAATAGCATCTATCTGCAAAATTCAATTATTATTTCAATAAATAAGAAAATGGCGATTAAAGGAAAAAAAAATTGTAATGAAACATCCATAGAACGGTATATTGAAATAGAAGATAAATTCGGTAGGAATCATGGGATTATTCCTGACATAATGCAAATCCTCTTCTAAATTCCTCGACAAGTAACGTATCATTAAGCCAGACTACTATAAGCTTGCAATTGATTTTCAAAATCCTGTTTGATGCTATTCACTTTAGCCAAAGTTTATTTAATATTCAGTAATGAGTAATGCAATCAGCTATTCTAAATCCTTCGTATGCACTTGTAACATTTAAATATCGTTAAGATCGATCGATAAATGCTTTTGAAATTCGTCACCGATACGATTTGAATGATAATTTTTGATTTCTCATCGCTTGTAAGTAAGCAACATCGTATTATACCTTTGAGAAATGTATTGCCTATCAGCAAGGGCATAAACATTTCCAAGTTGATTTGATAACATTGACGAAAGATAATTATATTTCTTAACACTAGAACTACCGGAAAAAAACCAAGGCTACTTCTACCAAAACCAGTCAAAATGACTGGTCATTTATAATCGTAAAAACAGAAGAATTGTTTTATTGTTTTGTTTTATATTATCATATGAAATGAATATAAGGGTATCGAAATACATCTACATGGTGCCAATTTTTAAAAATATCATAATTTATTTATAATAACAACATTTTTAACACTAGAACTACCGGAAAAAAACAATGCTACTTCTACCAAGACCAGTCATTAGTAAAAGTATTCGTACACGAAAGTTAAAAGAATAAGACAAAAAATATAATTAGTTAACGTGCAATTTTATTTTAGTCAAAATTGATATTATGTTAGTAGAATAAAAGTAACGTTAAATCACAGGGAATTCTGTCAAGTGCATGAATATAATAACACGAGAAAAATGTTTCAGACATCTATGAAATGTCCTGAACAGAGAGTTTTCGCCAAAGTTCAACTTTTCCAAAATGACGTATGCCCTGTATGATTTATCGAAAGAAAATGCTAAGATAATATTTTTGGTTATCTCGTACGAGTTTTCCTCGATATTTGTGGCTTTGCTAAGATGATAAATAGAGAAAACGTTTTTCTACATTTTTACTTTTCTTTTGCTTCAATTTTTTATTTTTCATCGATATAAAACGTATCGATGAGATCGTACAGTCGAAACCGATGATATTTTAGTAAACTTATTCTTTTATTTTTCTTTTTCTTTTTGGTTATACTACAGTTGCAATGACTTTCCTATTGCGGAAAAATTCGATTAAATCGTTCGAGGTTATAATGAATGTTTTTTTTTTCTTCTTTCATTTTCTTCTCTTCCCTTTTTTCCTTTCTCCGTTCAATTCACCAAGACAACAACGGAAGTTCATCGTGTATCAGTTTAATAGGTGAAACGAGTGGAGTTGCTTGTTGATGCTTTTATGACCTCATTCGACGTTTTCATTAACGAAAAAAAGAAAAAATATATATATATACACGTAAATATTTTTTATATTTTACGTCTCCTCTCCCCTACCCTTTGCCCCTTTTAGTTACATAGTTAACAGATGACCTAGTTTTGATTATGAGTTTATTCATACTTTTGTTTTTCTTTCATAACGTTTAAGGTACGTTTTACGCTTGGAATATTACACAAAAGTGATGTATATCAAACGGAAATATAGAAACCTGTTTGTAAGTATATTTTAAATCATTCTTTCACTCTCTCTTTTTCTCTTATCATAAAAATTATAGTATCGATAATAAAAATTGTAAAATATAAACTCGAAGACTGTGGTTATTTTCTCTTTTGTAAAAATAAAATGGTTAATTTAAATATACTTACACGCGTAAACATAAATCATGTTTCTTATGGTCGACGTTAAATTATTATATTTTTATCTTTGGTTACACTTGCGTGCCATTCATAGAGAGTAAATGACTTTAGAAAGTTAGCTGATCTATTATAAGAAATATGACGAATATTTTAAATTGTTACTTGAACATTTATATAGGATAAGTTTCATCTTTTCAAAGCAAGAAAGAAAGAAAGAAAGAAAGGAAGAAAGAAAGGATGAAAGAAAAAGATGGGGAAAACATTTTTCTTTTATCGATCTTTTTCTAAAAATAAAGTCGATTTTCTATACCATTCTACCCCTTTTCTCCATTTTCTTCTTTATCTTTTTTGCTCTTTTCTATAGTATCTCACACATTTATATATATATATATGTATCATACATCGTATCACTTTTCTCTTCCGTCATAGTATCTCTCGAAAGTTTCGAGAGCACCAGAATACGAGTTGTCACTTCGTATCGATGACAAAGATCTTGACCTGAAATTGTTACATCCTCGACATACTCCTTTAAGTTCGCATAAGTACTGATATAAGCTTTATTAAAATGCTTTTCACTCGATTCATTAATAATTCATTTTCTCCTTTGTTCTACATTTTTTTTTTTCTTTTTTTCAATATTACATATTTCTAAATTAATTTTATTATCTTTCCATATTATATATTAGATGATTCATTTTTAGGTTTTTATTGAAAAAAAAAATATTTGTGTGTGTGTGTGTGTGCGTACGTGCAAATTAGGTGAGTTTGGATAAGGGATGAAAAATATTCATGGAATTATTCATTCCTATCATAGAGTGTCACATATCGTAGAATTTCAAATGATCTTGTAAGGTGTCTCAAGTATGCGTCAATGCTATTCCCACAGTGTAACTAGTGTTACCTAATTCTATGATTAGATTGCTCAGATTAGGCTGCTGGGAAATTGAATGAATTTAACCTTACTTGTTTCAGAGTACATGTCTCTTGACTATCATATATAATATAATTTACTAACTTTATGGTTCTATTAATCATTCTCACTTGACTCGTCACCCAAGATTATACTATACCTGTATGTTTTCATAGTAATTATTCAATTACTCTATGTATATCCTAGTGATACATAATTTCATTCTACATATATTATGTTATAAAAAAAGATGAAAATTGTTTTTCAATATTACAAATAAAAATGAAGAATTTATTTCTTCGCTCTTAATATTGGAAGATATTAATTTTTTTTTTGTTTATTGTTGATAGTTGAGATAGATTTGTCAATTCAGTAATATATAAAATATAACCGAAGTTGGTAGTTTTCGATAAAATGTTCCTAGAGTTGTATCCTTTTTAAAAGAAATGTGAGTCACTTGGGAAAGCTTGAAGCTGACGTGTTAGGTTGATTCTATTTAAAGCTTGAAACTTGAAACTTTTTCTATTTATTCGAAAAAGAAAGTAGTAGCGTTACGTTAAAAATACTACTATTGTTGTTAACATTTTAATATAGAGTGTTAAAAAATATGTGGTCATAACTTTGGGGATGGCTTTAGTATTCCTTAAATAAGAGAAAACAAAAATCATACAATCGTAGGGCTTTATTTTCAAATTCTCATAGAAACTCTTCGAAATGGCTGTTGTGTTGAATTGTATTAAAGTGTTGCTCGAATTTTCCCACTAGAAGGTTCTGGCATGGAATAAAAAGCATCCTCGTAAATAATTGAAACTGGTAGTAAGTAAAGTTATATGAATTACTGGAGGACAAAATCTGTTAGAATTCTGAAACAAAGTCAAACATATGAAACCATTATTGAAGTTATATTTGGGAACACCTTGTGTATATATTTATTGTAGTTTAAACACGAATATTATATTTGACATTATATTTTGTATCGCATTAATAAATAAAAATAGAACTAAAGTTTGTGACGTTATTCAAAAAAGTATATCGAATAAATCTTATTCTTAAGGAATTTGTAGGAAGATGGAAGGAGTGCCTAGTTGAAGGGATCCTTGCTCAACTATGCAAGGTGTCTAAAACGTTTCTGATCGTACACCTCTACCTTCATTCCGCTTACCTCGAGCTTAGCGAATTTGACGTTATCTAAATATTTTAATATATCCCTTCCGATAGAACTACTATACCGAATCTAAATATTAATATCATTTTCACATTAAATATTTACGTTTGTATTTAATACACTATTGAGTAGTCTTAAATCGATTTTATATTAACAATAGTTGGAAATTAATTTCTAATTAAACTTTCAAATTTATTTTACAACACGTTTTGTAATAAGTTTTAATAAGAATTAATTTAAAATCTTCGAGCTAAGAATCTTATTCCGAATACGGATAAGATCATCATTAATGTCTCATTTTCTCATCTACTACTGCATTGACTACTACTACTACTACTATTCTCTGTGTTTTCTTTCACTGTAAATCCGAGAAAATGTGGATTGATATATGAATCCCCAGACTAAAAGCATTGCTTGTACGTGCCTTCGCCGAGATTTGTGACGTATAAAAAGGGATTTAAACAAAAATAAAATTTATCCGCGAGGAAAGATTTTGAAATGTATTGTCGAAGTTATCGCGCATTAACGTTTTTAACTTGTACATTTTTCTTTCTTATCTTTTCTCGATTTTATTTCTGCAACGAATAAACTTTTGGAAGAATTGTATTCTTTTAATTAACTGGCTAACGTAGTTAAAATATACCATCTTTCAATTATTTTCAAACAATGATCTAGTTTCAAAATAATTTAGATTGTTTATAACAAGCTAAAAATTACATGTTAATGTGTATTAAGCAAAAGGAGAAAGTCAATATTCTAATATGTATATATATTAGGTGTTGGAATTAATTCGTAGCGTTTTTTTTATTAAAAAATAACAATTTATTTGAAATGAAAGTGAAAAATTACATTATTGAAAATACTGCCCACCGCTTGTCACTACTTTTTCCCATTTTTCAGGTAACTGTCGAATACCCCGTCGAAAAAACTCTTCATCCTTGTAGGCAATCATGAATCGATCCAATTTTGGCAATCCTCATAAGATGTTAATTTTTCCCCTGATAAACCATGAACCATTGATTGAAACAGGTGGTAATCCGAAGGGGCAAGAGTATTCCGGAGAATACGGCGGGGGGGGGGGGGTTAAGACTTCCCACTTCAATGTTTCCAGGTATGTTTTCACTGGTTTTGCCACGTGAGCTCGAGCATTGTCGTGCAGTAAAATAACTTTATCGTGCCTTTTGCTCCATTCCGGCCGTTTTTCCTTTAATGCACGACTCAAACGCATCAATTGTAACCGGTAGCGATCCCCAGTGATGGTTTCATTGGCTTTTAACAATTCATAATAAACTACACCTTGTTGATCCCACCAAATACAAAAGAGGAGGAGCTTAGATCCATGAATATTGCGTTTTGCCACTGATGATGATGGTTGTCCGGGCTTAACCCATGATCTTCTATGCTTAGGATTGTCATAATGTATCCACTTTTCATCACTAGTAACAATACGATGTAAAAAACTTTTTCTTTTGTGCCGCTCTCGCAAAAACACTTTATTTGGGATAAACCTCAACATATTGAAATAATAGTAACACGATGTTATTAACAATTAAAACATAATATTTGTCGTAAAAATAAAACCTTGTTAGAGCTGGTTTACGATAAATTTGTTTCTGAAGGTGAAAACAGAATACTTTAAAACTCATGTCATCTTTAGTATAACGCTACGAGTTAATTCCAACACCTAATATATATAATTCCAACACCATATATATATAATTCAAAAAGTCACTTTACATTCTAATCACACCTCATGTATATACACATACGTAGAATATATGTAGCAAATCGTGAGAATATATATCATCTGAGAATTAGTTCATGTCAATCTTCTTTATGGAAACCTTACCAAATTGTACGATTTGTCATCCAAACGTGTCAACAAATGTATGAATAAATTAGTATCTATTATACAAAATTTATTTTGTTTGGAAACATACTCCTATATGCAATCATAACGTTCGACAAATTCTAAAAGAATAGAAAAAATAATTTTGGGTTCATTCCAGTTTTGTTTGTTTGCTTTTAAATAGAATAGTGAAGGATACAAAGGATTTTCGGTAGAAAAATTGTCGTTTCCTATCGACGCGTCGGTCGATAAAAGACAATATGGGAAATTTCGTTTTGGGAAAAAGTACAGGAGTTGATACTGTTTCGAATAAAAGATCGTACAATCGATTTGGGTCTATTGGAGGTTTTACTGTTAACAAACATTTCCCAAAGCTATTGTCGTTATTCACCTTCCTTGCTTGCTTACTTGCTTGGGTGTACAATAGTATACGTGTTCTCGAATTCGTTGGGTTTTTCAAATCGATCGTTACCGCGGTATTCCTACCGATCAAACCAATGGAATTTTAATCGTTTTTTCCTTCGTCGTGATAAGGCTATGCCCCCAAAGATATTTTAATTAAAATTTACATCATTATATAGTTACGTTTTAGTCTCGCTTTTATTTTTTTTACATTTTACAGTTACTCTTTAACTCGTACGTTTTAAGAGCATTGAGGTATTAATTAATCCGATAAATAATCTTTTGCAAATGAACATTTCATTTTTTTATTATTCAAGATTTTCCGCTCTTAGAACTGAATAATCAGTTAATGTTTTAATAATTTGTTTATCAACAGGCAATCGATTAGATTAATTCAATGCATATAAAATCACCAAGAAGAAAAATAAAATAGACTCAGGCGAAGAAGATCTTATTAAATTCGATGAGGAAAATCTTTCGAAGATTTCTTTTGTCGTTCTTTAGGAAATATCGCGTAAATCGTAAATATCTTTTTTTTTTTGTCTTTTATATTAACTATCAGCTGATCGTTTTCTACGTTCAAGGAGGGCTTACAAAAATTCAAATTCAATCCTAAGCTGTAATCCCATTTAGCGAGGCGAAAAACCCTCTCCCTGGGATGATCGGATCTTTTAAAAGAAGATTTCGTTTGATTCCGGCTTTTGCCTGATCGAGAAATCTTTTTACTCGACATTATTCCTTTTTTTTTTGGCTTTCTCGTTTTCGCTCCTCCACACTTTCTTAAGAATGGTGATCGTCGAGTTCATCTTCTTTCCAAGCTTTCCTTTTCTTAGCTCCTTTCTTTGATTCTAGAAAATCTTCTTCGTTAGATTGGATTTTTCTTTCTTTCTTGCTTTCTTTCTTCCTTTTTTTATTTCCTTAAGTGTTATATCAAATTGACATACTTTTAAGAATTTTTAAGAATTTTTAGGAATTTTTAAGAATTTTCTACCATTACATTTTCTATTGCATATTCTTGCAATTTGTTCTGAAAGTATATTTTTTCTATTTGTTACTGGTGCCCCTAAAAACCATGCATCACTTGATACACCGATTGCAATGTTTCTTGCGAGCGCCATCTATCAATATGCAACATCCTCTCAGAGTATGCTATCGTAGTTTACAGATGTGTATGACGGTGTTGCATACTCTTTGCGAATTTTTCTTACGGATAGATGGCGCTCGCAAGCAACATTATCGACTATGTATGAAAGGTTGCTCTTATTCAGACGTTAGTTTTAAAATTATATTTCATTACTATATTATAATTGTTTTCATATTTGGACCGTTTATTTTGAAAGTGGTGTAAGTCCAATTTAAAAAAAAAAAAGAGATATGACGTAATTTATGCTTAATTTAGTGTAAACTTTTTGTTTATAAGTAGTTAGTATTTAATATCTTAAAAAATGCCAATGCTTTGTTCAATTAAAAATTGGCCGGTAAAAGAAATTGCGTAACCATTGATTATGAAAATGGTGTAAGTCCAATTTCCATAGAAAGGTGACGGGGTTAGTGGCCACAGGTGTCTTTACAATTGACAAAAAAACAAATTAACGAAATTATAGAGATAGAATATTCATCAGATAAGGATATTGTTACTGAGAACTTGGATTCTACAGGAGAAAATAAAGGAAAATATACGCAACGAATAAATAAAATTAAGCGAAATGCTGGACAAGAGTACTATACAAAAAAAAGGAAAATTCATTCCAGGAAAAAAATGTCAATCCAAAAACTGTAACTGGTCGAAGAAATGCATAGAACGCGTTAATGAATCAGAACGTAGAGCAATTTTTGTTAAATTCTAAAATATAGGCGATTTTAATAAACAAAACATATTTCTCCACTGTAGTATTCAACGTAAAACTGTAAATAGAAGAAGACCAAGAAATCGTTCGGGTACTTTAAGGGCTTATGCTCATCAATTTCACCTGGCCACTTCTCGTGGAAATATTTTAGTGTGTAAGAAGTTTTTCATGAATACTTTCAACATATCTACTGGTCGAATTGATCGTGTCTTAAAAGCGCATGATAATATTCCGAAAGACATGCGTTGACAAATGGATAGTTGTTGCAAAAGAACTAATGAACTAATGACAATTACAGTGATAGAATACGTCAAAGTTTTCCGACATTTGAAAGTCATTATACTCGATCCTAAAATCCAGAACGGATGTTCTTAAATTCTGAATTAAACATAAGAAAAATGTTAATTTTGTATTTAGAAAAATGTAAGGAAAATAACTTGAGTTCGGTTAATGAATGTACGTACACATTGCCACACGAAGAGCATAAATAATTAATAATACCAATATCTTGTGTTAAGTTGAACAATATATAAATATAATTAACGTTCAAAATAAAAAATACTAATTCTGTTTATTTCTTGTCATTATTTATAAACAAAATTGAATTAATATGAAATATATTTTAAGTGATGTTTGTTATTTCAAAATTGAAATTAAATGGTATTTGCAATTGAGTAATTATGAAAGTGGTGTAAGTCCACTTGCAGCCTGGAAATATATGTTATTTTAGTAAAATTCTCCTAAAAGAAATTTATTTAATCAAATTACATATTGATAAGTAAGTACAAACATTCCCAGACTTCACATAATTAACCTATATTTTTTAATTGTCAGATTTGCTAACATTTAATTTTCTCGAAACGAAAGAAAATGGACTTGCACCACTTTCAAAATAAACGGTTCATTTATTAAATTATATTCGTTTTTTTAGATATTTATTTTTCTTTTATTTGAACTATTTCCAAATAATTCTCATATTTATTCTATAATTTTCTGATATAATTTCATTACTCTAAAGATCTTTAGAAATTGTGCATCACAATATGCTGTGGTAATTACTACTCGGTTGTTATTTTTGCTTATATTTGATGTTATGTAAGTATGTTCCTGACATTCCAGTGAAGAAAGATCTTCTTATTCATTGCTACATTCTTCCAAGATGTCATCTTACTAATGACACTAGGTGCATATGCTCAATTTTCTCGTAAAATAGTTAACTTCTATTAAATATTTATCAAAATTAAAAATTTACAAATTTTCATTGGATTTTCTTAATCATTATTTCCTTTTCTTTCCTTAATGACTTTTCCATCTCTATCGTAATCGAGATAATATCATAATCGTTATACTAACTTATTCTCCAAGATATAAAACGTTACGTTAAGAAGATATCTCTATTGGACCGATAAAATTGTTTTAAACGAAAGTTAATAAAAGAAAAACAAGAAAACGAAAAAAATAAGTAGAGAAAAAAAATAAAATAAAATAAACGAGCTTTTTACTAGGATCGTTAATTATAATAACGTCTAATAACGTCGAAATATTATACTTTATTCTTTCTTATTTCTTTCTTTTTCTTTTCTGTCTTAATGTACATAAGCTTAAATTATCGTACTCTTTAGAGTAAGAAATTTCCGAAGGAAAGTTCGAACCAGTTCGAGTGATTTACGCTTTTGGGATAATTAAACGTTACGTCGAATAATCCATTGGATATTCGCTTGTAACGCAAAACCCGATTAATGAGCTCGATTGTTATCTGACTCGGCCAATCGCTATCTTTTTATCTTTTTCTCAAAATTCAAGAAAAAAGAATTTAGCCAATTATTTACCGGATCTTTTCCTCGATACTACGATCTGCAGATGACATTTTTAACGAATTTCATCAATTCTCAATTATTATTATTATTATTATTATTATTATTATTATTATTATTATTATTATCTTAAGATCCTTGCTTTAACTCGACTTTGGGTCGGATTTTAAGAACCAGGTACGGGTCTAGACCAAGTACTCTGATTCAGTTATGCTGTTGTGTTTTGATGATAGTCAGGGTGGTTTTGTGTTAAATGCGGGTTAGGGATGTTCTGTGTCTGTGTGAAAGTGAGCGTGTTTATGGTATTTAAAGTATTTTGGAGTGTGAGTGAGGTTGGGTTTAGGAAGCGTCGGACTATAGAGCATGTGTCCAGCACAATTGATTTTTGTAACGGTATGTATGTTTTTGGGTGCAGGTCAATTATTTTTAAGGCATTATGAAGCGTTTTTGGTATGATGCCGGTTGAGGAGATGATTATGGGTACTATGTTGACGGTTTCTTGGTGTCACATTTGTTTCATTTCGTCAGCAAGGGGTATATATTTTTGTATTTTTTCGGTGTGGTTTTGTTTCAAATTGTTGGTATTAGGAATAGCAATATCTATAAGGTACGTGGTCTTTGTAGATTTTATTGTTAGTGTTATGTCTGGTCTGTTGCTGAGGATAGTGCGGTCGGAGATGATGCCTTTGTCCCAGTATAGTTTTACCTTGTCATTCTCGAGTAAGTTTTCCTTATTATTATTATTATTATTATTATTATTATTATATATTAGTTGTTGGAATTAATTCGTTGCGTTTTTTTACAAAATAACGAAAAATTACATTATTGAAAATACTGCCCATCACTTGCCACTACTTTTTCCAATTTTTCAGGTAACTGTCGAATACCCCTTTGAAAAAACTCTTCGTCCTTGTAGGCAATCATGAATCGATCCAATTTTGGCAATCCTCATAAGATGTTAATTTTTCCCCTGATAAACCATGAGCCATTGATCAGGTGGTAATCCGAAAAAGGTGGTAATCCGAAGGGGCAATATCCGGAGAATACGGCGGGTGGGTTAAGACTTCCCATTTCAATGTTTCCAGGTATGTTTTCACTGGTTTCGCCACGTGAGGTCAAGCATTGTCGTGAAGTAAAATAACTTTATCGTGCCTTTTGCTCCATTACAGTCGTTTTGAAAAATAAGATGTGTTGTAAAAAAAACACCTAATAACAGCTGATTTACGATAAATTCGTTTCTGGAGGTAAAAACAAAATACTGTCATAACCACGCCATCTTTCATCAAACGCTACGAATTAATTCCAACACCTAATATTATTATTATTATTATTATTATTATCATCGTCATCATCTTGTAGTAAAATACATTTTTTAATTCGTGGATGAAGAAAATCGTGTTTGCTTTTTCTTTTTTTTTTTTTTATTCTTAAAATAAAAAAATATTTAATTGAAACGAAAAGAGATATTTAATTTGAACAAAAATAATTCTTCTTCCACTTCGAGAATAAAGTTGGAAAACGTATGCGATTAATGAAATATATTTTTGTCATCGATATGTCTCCTCCACCTTTTATAGAGGAAAAATAAAATATAATTCAAGTTAAAAATGAATACGTTGAAATATATATATAGAAAGAGAGAGAAGAGATCGAAGAAAATTCTTTCTCATACTCGGCAAAATTTCTTATTGATCGTTCCTATTGGATTCCTTCCACGTATATATAAGAGGAAGATAATAATTCCTTCGTTGATGGTCCTTCTTCCTTCCTTCCTTCCCTCCTTCTTTTTTTATCTTCTCTCTTTTTCTCTCTCTTTCGTAAGGCGAGAGTAGAATTATTATTTCATAGAATTAAAGGTTTAATATTTTGTCTAGACTCTAGAGAAAGGATCCTTGAATTATGCATGACACTTCGAAGAATAATTTTAAGTATTTCTGGCTAACATGTTAGCCAAGATAATCTTCTTTTTAACTAAGAGGTAAAAAAAGAAAAAAAAAAAAAAAAGAAAAATAGCTTTTCAAGCTTTTCATCTAACATAAGCTCGACGACGACGACGACGAAGACGTTCCAAGTTTAAGAGTTTCCTTTCGCATTTTCTCTCTCTCTCTCTCTCTCTCCTTCTCTCTGTCTTTCTCTTTCTCTCTTTCTTACTTTTCATCTTTTATTTCTCTACTTTATATCTTATTCCTTTTTAAATCTCCCGCGAGACAGTACGAAACGTTCTATCTCTATCTTATCTTCGAAATAATAACTACTTCTAGTTTACTTACACTTACGTACACGTAGTGGCAATAGCTTTTGTTCTTTTTTTGCCCGTTTTGAAGGTAGTACTATTTTCTAAAATTTAAATTATTACACCGCGACAGAACAAAAATCGTAAAACTTGGAATACATTAACTTATCATTAGATATATTCTTTCGATTTGCATTAGGAATATATGATTATTATTAAAATATTAATAAATATTAAAGAGTGAGAATTTTTTTTTGGTTCAGTATATCACACCAAATTGTTTTCAAAGATTTTTTCTTTCCCGGTGATCGCGTGATAACCTGAAAAATAGAACACGTTTTGTTTTAGGATTGCAAACGTGATACGAATTTCTATACATTCCTATCCTTTACGAAGATAATATAATCTTCAATATTTTTTCGAAAAAAAGAGGGAGAAAATGAGAAATCGATAGAACGTTTAATGTTGTTGGTGGTAGGTAAGAAGGAAGAAGAGTGTGTGTATAGTATATCCCTCCTAAAATGGGAGCAAAACGAACTCCCATTGGTATAATATGGATAAATCTAGCTAGAAAAGTTAGATTTCTTAGTCTGTTTCTTTCACGTAAGAAGACCACCCATCGAGATCGTAAAAGCTATTACCAGATGTATCCTGAAATATTTTCGATAACACCCACACCGATAATAATTTCATTCCAACAATTTCCAGCTCCCCTTTATATATGGACCGTTTATTTTGAAAGTGGTGTAAGTGCAATTTATTAAAAAAATGAGATATGACGTAATTTATGCTTAATTTAGTGTAAACTTTTTGTTTATAACTAGTTAGTATTTAATATCTTAAAAAATGCCAATGCTTTGTTCAATTAAAAATTGGCCGGTAAAAGAAATTGCGTAACCATTGATAATGAACGTGGTGTAAGTCCAATTTCCATAGAAAGGTGACGGGGTTAGTGGCCACTAGTGGTTTCATAATTGTTATATTTCACGTGCCAAAAGGTACTATTTTAACACTAGAACTACCAAGACCAGTCATTTTGACGGTAGTTTTAATGTTTTTCCGGTAGTTCTAGTGTTAAAAATGTTGTTATTATAAATAAATTATGATATTTTTAAAAATTGGCACCATGTAGATGTATTTCGATACCCTTAAATTCATTTTATATGATAATATAAAATAAAACAATAAAATAATTCTTCTGTTTTTACGATTATAAATGACCAGTCATTTTGACTGGTTTTGGTAGAAGTAGCATTGTTTTTTTTCCGGTAGTTCTAGTGTTAAGTTAGTTATTTGATTTTCCTCCATAAATGGATATTTTCATATTCACATCAGATAGTGATATAGGTAAGAAGAAATAGTTAATCAATGTTATTTTTTGGCAATATTATTTTATGACAATTATTAATATTTATTTTATTTTATTTTAAATAAATTTACACAAAAATAAGAGCCGTGAATAATAAACAAAAAAATAATTTTAAAATTGAAAGATGAAGATAATTCCACTATGAGAAACAAATTAATGGTAAAATTAAGGTAATTGATCTGAAATTTTGATTCTGCGGACATTCGTATCTTCCAAACGATGCAGACTTTGATATCATAGAAATGGCATTACGAAAAAAGAATTTCTTGTATACACCACAAGATTATTATGACGTTATAAACCAATGTAGACAACATAATAAATTTAATTTACACAAAATGAAACGAGAGATTTTCGTTTCAACAAAAAATCTACAAAACGCAATTAAAAAATAGATAAGAAGAAATACTAATGGAGAAAAAGTAAATTGGTTTTCCAATATGTTGGATGAGATTTTACAAAAGTGCACCGTATACTATTTTATATAAAACATCAATGGAAGACACAGAATTCAAGACTGTAAATTTATTACCTACATGTCAAGGAAGACTGCTATAATTTGAAAAAATCGTCCTGGTGCTTTTGAATCACGATAACAGGCCTATTACATAGGAAAAATATAAGGATATGTAGCAGCTATTACCATATATACCTCCTGAGCATCATGAATATTTCAAAACACTGCTACATAAAAAGCATAAATAATTAATAATATCAATATGTTCTTTCAAAATTGAAATTAAATGATATTTGCAGTTTACTAATTATGAAAGTGGTGCAAGTCCACTTGCAGCCTGGAAATATATGTTATTTTAGTAAAATTCTCCTAAAAGAAATTTATTTAATCAAATTACATATTGATAAGTAAGTACAAACATTCCCAGACTTCACATAATTAACCTATATTTTTAAATTGTCAGATTTGCTAACATTTAATTTTCTCGAAACGAAAGAAAATGGACTTGCACCATTTTCAAAATAAACGGTCCATATGTATATACATGTAAAGGAAAACCCCTTTAATTTGAATCTGTAACGCTCGGCGGAACTAATGTAGGAGAAGGTCACGTGATAAACAAGAGTGTATATATTTGGAAACGATTAAATGCGATGGCAGTTAGAAGTGAGAAATACAATTAAATAGTTAGTTAAATAGAAAAGATAGAAATTAGATTTTGTTCTTAAAATTTAAAGGAGATAATTAGTAAGAGGATTATAGAAGGAAATAGACAATCGTAATATAAACTTTAAATGTCGTTTCTTTGATTACAGGTAAGATCTGGTAAAACGGCGTAAATAACAATTGTAAATAAAACTTGTAAATATGTAAAAAAATAAATACTTTGATTACAGAGCAACACATTAGTTTAAAATAATTGGCGATTCCTTCGAAGAATAAATCCATTATATATATATATGTTTTCCATAATTTCTCTATTACTCTCTTTCTCTCTCTCTCTCTCCTATCATCTTCCCTAAACCTTCTTCGCTTGGAAAAAATATTTTTATTTTTATTATTGTCACATCATCTCTTGTCAACCAATGAATAATATTTATACAATTTTTTTTTCTTTTTTCTTTTTCCTATATAAAAAATAACATCGAAACGTAAAATAATAATATTCGTCTTTTCGAAAACGTTTGTTGAAAAAAAAATAAAATTGCTAATTTTATTCCAAGTTAAAATTAGTAAAAACATTTTGATACTACTTGTTGGTCGTTTAAGATTGTTTTATATATACTCGTTTCTTTTTATTTGTATTTTTTTTCTAGTTTTTTTTTTCTTTTCTTTTCTTTCTTTTTTAGACTTAAATGTACACTCCTTCCGTGTTATCCGATTGATCACCAATCGGTTTCTTTTAGGGACGAATCGAATACTATATATTTGTACGTGGACTGGCACCTAACACAACAAGACCAATTCTAGCACTTAAATACTCGAGGAAGATGAATCAACATTTAGAAATGTGTTTTCTTATTTATCCCTAAAAGACGTTTGTTAAAAAAGCAGAATGTTGCTGCATTTACCACAAGTAACGAAAATAGTTAATAGATCTTGGTAAAATGGAATGATGTATATATAAGAAAAAAACGGAGGATATGGCTTTGAAAATAAAACTAAAAGAAATATTAATTATCGTACTTGTCGTAGCGCAACCAACGAGCGTCCAGAGATTAAAACAACGGAAATTTTCTGCTAACTCAGTAACCCATTTGTCATACTCGAATAGTCGAGTGAATTTAAAACGCATGCACACGTATAAACACGTATGGCACGAAAAGACAGACAGACAGACAGATACACACACACATACACACATTGATATGGGTTTTATATATTTTAAAATAAGAAAAATAAGGACTTACCGATCGATAGATATAGCCATCAGAGTGAAGACACTAGCACAAATTGTGAGAACAGCAATGAACTGGCAAATTTTACAATAAAGCGTACCAAACGGCCAATGACTGTTAAGCATATAAATGTAATTAAATGTAACGTTCAACGTAGACACCATGGCATCGGCTATACTTAAATTGACCAAAAAATAATTGGTAACAGTACGCATTTTCTTGTGTGCCAGTACTATCCATATCACTATTAAATTTCCACCAGTGGCAACGATGATCATACAGGCGAATAACAAACTCCATATCATTTGTCTCCACCATGGCAATACGAATTGATTCCTCAATTCGAGATCCGTCGAATTAGTATCGTTTACACAATCCTCACATGACAGATCAAAGGTGTAATTTTCGAAACACAGTAACGACTCGTTCCATGGATAATTCTTTGTTGTATTGATGAAAGTATTTTCCAACGACTGCATCACGAATTATTCTCTTTCTCTCTCTCTCTCCCTTTTTTCTTTTTTTTCTTCTTTGTTATATTTTTCTCGATGTCTCCTTTTTAGTTTCGATGTGTTGAACAATAATTTTCCATCGATAGATATCATTTATTTTTATTGAAAGAAATTCGATTAAATCGATAGAAAATTTGTTGTCTTTGTATCATTCAAAATAGTCCACATGATTTTATTATTTTTCTGTTCACACTATTAATGACGGATTTTTGATCATTTCAATTTTGATGATCACTGTTTAAACACGTTATAATTTTAAATCGTATAGATCGATGTAATGAAAATCTTTGACTAGCATGACAAAGGATAATTAACAATTATTAATTATTGGTCCATCTTTTAAATTCATTCACTTTTAACAAATAATATTCTCACTTTAATAAGAGAAAATGTGAAACAATTACGTGGAAATATTTTTCAACGAAAGTATAGCACCAAAAAATTCATTTGAAATAAATTTGCGAGAAAAAACGCACGAATAATTTTGAAAATAAATTCTTCGATTTTAAAAACGTAAATCTTGGTTTCATTAGTTCCGTGTCGATAATATTAAAATACGATCTGATGATTCACTATACCGTTGATGCATTGATTATAAGCCAAAACAGGCCAGCCACCGCTGTGTTCCTTCTTTTTTTTCTTTTTTTCCTTCACTTCCGTTTCATGCACGACTACCCTTTAATGGCCAGTTGTTCTCGTCTCGATTCGTCAGGTTTGTTATATCAGTATTGTTTTCATAGATTAATATTTCTCTTGGAAGGATTAACTTGATCGAATTATTCACTTTGACTATCTTTTTACTTCTTCCTCTTTCTTTCTCTCCTTCTTTAATGCGTTTTTTTTTTACTGTCAGTTAAAAGAATATTTTAATAAATTGTTCGTAAAAGATTTTTTTTCTTTTTTTTTCTTTCGATATTCAATTTTACAGTTCTCGTATATAAATTATATATCTCCGCAATTATTTTTTTAATTGGAAAAAAATGAGAGAGAGAGAGAGAAAAGTAAAATTTGATTTTCGGTTCGTACAAAGAAGATTTAATTAATGAATTATATTATTAAAGCTGGTGGTAATATAATCGATTGAAGATAGGAAAATGGAATATTATTCTTCTTTCCTTTTCTTTTCCTCTTAATGTCCGTAAACAAGGATAATTTTTCTTCCTGGACTGGTTGGGCATGAACTAAATAGGGTCTTCTAATGGATTCCCTCTTTTTTTTTTCTTTTTTCTTCTTATACCGACTTCCGTTGATCTTTCATTTCTCTTATTTTTATATAACTCAATGTCAGTCCTATAATTTCTTTTCTCACTAAAGTAAACGTATACGGTGAAAAAAAAGAAGGTATTTTTAAAGAAAATGAAGAAACGGTCTTCCTTATTTATCGTTGCTATCAATAAATCCTTCCTTTTTAATTTGTTTTCTTCTACCAATAGAAATGGACGAACAAATATAGACAACACTTCATTTTCTTCTCTTTCAATACTTTAACGAATACTTTCTTTTTATTTTTCTTCAGAGTTTCTTTTAGTATTCGCACTTATTAGAATGTCATTTACTTATTCACACTTTTAGTTATTCGCACTTACTTCTGTATATTATTATTTGTCCTAAGTGAGTTTATTTTTTGAAATTCCATTAAAGAAGGTAAGAAAAAATGTTTGACTATTATAAAGGTTTCAACTGGGAGGATTTCTTTTGAAAGAAACGTTATAGAAGGACTTGTAAATTGGATGCGCACACGCGTATAAGTATAATACATACAGACGAGACTTTTTCTCTCTCACGCACATCCACACTATTGTTGTTGACAACGACGACAAATAGCAGAAGGATATGGACGGCATATATATTTTCTGTCGTTAGATCCCTTTAGCTTCATAGGAATTTCTAAAATGAACTTTAGATCTTCTCTACAAATAAATCTTCAATGTTTAACTTCAATGGCGAACACATTCCTTTATCTTCCCCCGAAGTCCATTGAAGCATTTCAACACGTTAGCAATTTTCCGAAGAGCTTCGGACCCCGGCTTTAACCTGGAACATAAATTATGAAGATTAAGTGGTAGTTGTGTATATAAATTCTATAAATTCTTTTATTTTTTATATACTTTTTCTCATTCAATTTTTTTCATGACTTTTCCTTTTTCTTGTCGATATTAAAACGATTGATATTAATAGTAATTTAACGAATTAATCAAGCCCTTTTTAATTATAAGTCATGCATTGGTACGAGTATAATTAGAAACAAATTTCATTGTACATAGGGGCTTTTGCATTGACGATCCGTATAGGGGTCGCCAGTAACGAAAACGGTTACAAAGTCCTTTCTAATTACAAAATCAATATTATTACAATATTGTAATAATAATAAATAATAAATTATATTATTCGTATGATTGGAATTATTTTTAATCGATGGCTATAATGATATATAATTTAATGTTAAATAAAGTTAAATAGTCTTTTATTAAGATTTTCAAGTTGCCTTGTTATTTACTACTACGACGATTAATTTGATAGCATTTCAAGTAAAACAATGTTAAAGATTAGAACGTGGCTGAACTAAACGCGAAACAAATTTAACGATTACGTTTGAACTGTGTCTCGTGAGGAATTCAATTATAAAACTGGACCCCGCATGGTACTTGATCGTTTCGATCGAGATAACTCGTTGATTGGTCCTCTGCGTCATTTTTGACATGTCTCTACCTATCCTTCTATTATATTATCTCTAGATATTTTTTTTTTCTTCGTAAATGATTTACGTTCATTGCTATCGCGACGAGTGAAATAAAATCGACGTTATGGCGTTCATAAAAAAGAAAAAGGAGATATAATCGAAGTTTATTCGTTAAAAACGAAATCGAAAAATAAGTTGAAATGTTTACTTATCGTATACAATATTTCTTTAGATACATATACTTCGGAGTTAAGTATTATCTTAAAAGGGTAAATATCCAAGTACCTATTTAACACAATTGATCTTTCCTTATTTCTGCATACAAGTTTATACATTTGTTGTATTATGGTAAACACATATAGTGAAAAAAGGGTACTAAAGCATACCTGAACAAGCACACTTTCGTTGTATGCAAATAATCAGAATAAATATTTATTTATTTATATTTAATCTTTAATTATTTGAACGACTATTGGAAGAAAAATGAATGAAAATATTAGATATAATATTTTTCCTCTTTAATCAGTTTATTGTGGTTACGTAGAATATTAAAAAATAATTTTTATAATACATTTTACGAATTTTTCGCATAATATCCATTAATTTTTTATTAGAATCGCGGAGAATTAATTTGAAAATGTTGATAATGAGGAAAAGAAAAAAATTGTGAGATATTTCAAAGAATCCGTTACCATCGCTAGAGTACCAGGTTATTTATTTTGAGATACTCCAGAATTAATACGACAAGGGACAACGGACCCTTCTTTGTAACAAAACGCGTACAGGGGTTAATGTTAGGTATCCATCACCTGAGTATCGAAAAACCTTCGTTTTGTTTAGTCTGAGACAGTTGGCTTCATGCTATATTTCAAGTGCATAAGAAATATCCTAGTTTAGTGAAGGAATTCTGAATGGAATACCGTATGAGCAAGCTAAAACAGTGAAGTATGAGAAATATGAAGGCAAAAAAGGACAGTGTAGTATATGGAAGGTCCAGAGAACAGCTAAAACTCTTTACAGAAACTCGTATTATTCAAAGAGCACGCGTCAAGTTACGTCTATCTCATCAGTATGATTTGTTTTTGTTAATTTTATTATTTGTTTTTGATATAATTTGTTCTTCTTCAGATCTTAATCAAAAGAAAATCGGGCCAAATTTTTCTTTTTTTCTTTTTATTCTATTTTATTTTATTTTATCTCTTACATGATAACACGAGATAGCATCTTTTCGTAAGGATTGCGAGTAACTGTTTCTTCTTTTCCTCTATGTTCTTGGGGAACGTACGTGTTTGGATTTGCGATAAGGTTCTTGAAAAATCTCCTAGATTATTTTATTTTTCCCATGTGTGACGGTGCTACTTTCTTTCTTTCTTTCTTTAACCCAAACAAATACTAGATTCTGTCTTTCAGACTGAAAAGCTTAATCAAGAGAGTTTTACATTCATCTTTCAAAGCTAATAAATGAATGATTAAATCACGCATGAAGAAATTTCTTTTAAATAATATCGAGTTTTTAGTTTTTTATTCAATTTACAGTTATTCCAACTAAAGTACCTGACGGTGTTATAGCCCATCTAAGGTTGCGTCACAATTTTTAATTACACCCAAAATATTTTTGCAAAACTTTTTTTTCCCTAGTTATCTGGATATAAAAAAAAAATGGTCTCTCTGTGCAAAAACTCTTTTCAGTAATCATAAATTGTAATTTGACTTTTAATTTTTAATAGAGAAAAATGAGAATGATTATTTAAAAAATAATATTTTTTTTGTACATAATTAAAATAACGAAACAAAATGTTTTTTATTTTTATGTAAATTACACGTTCTAAGTATATAATAAAATATTGTTTCTTATAGAGAGAGAGAGAGAGAGAGAGAGAGAGAGAAAGAGAGAGTTTCGCGAATTTTTACAATTATATCCAAATTATACTTACAACAAGAATCATGAAATCTGAAACTGGTTTTTCGGTAGCTCAGAAATGAATAGCAAATAATTAAAGAAAAGATGTATATTTGTGAGAAAATAAAAAAATAAATTTATCTTTATTCGTTTTTTCTCAAGTATTATAGTATAATAGTATTAACTATATTAATGGTGAGTCAGGCGTGTCGCCATAAGCATCGAGGGCACACGTGAAACGTAACGTTGCGGTGGGACGATGGCCGTTGAAAATAAAGCAATTAATGGTTGAATGTGTTTCTGCCATCTGAAAATAGCCGGTGATCGATGAGGGCGGTGAGGTAAATGGGTGGGTGGGTTGGTGGGTGGTAGGTTTAGGTATTCGGTGTAGTGGAAGAGGTGGAGGAGAGGGGGAGGATTGTAGGAATTGTGCTGTACAGTGGTGCAGTGACCCTGTCTCTATCTTGTTTCTACACCACCACCATCACCACCACCACCACCACCACCACCACCACCACCACCACCACCACCATCCACCATCCTCTTTTCCTCTTTCTCCTAAAACTCAAACTTCTCACGTCAGCCCTGATATCAGTCGAAACTATTTTCGATCTATACCTCCTTGCTCATTCGATGATAGTTTACATTTAACCTTTGACCTATCATCCTAATCTACATGTTTAATCAATCCTTTCTTTTCTTTTTTTTTTTTAAATTAACAGGCTATACATGCACCGAGTAAGGTGAGCCTAAAGTTTCTAAGGGATTTTAAAATTCAATTACTCTCTTTTGAGATTGCTTAGATTGCTTAATATAACTTTTGTCTTTTATTCTAAATATATATATTCTTCGTTATAAATTATTTTATTAATTTGAACATAAGAATATTGATAATTATATCCAAGAATTTTAACGAGAGAGAGAGAGAGAGAGAGAGAGAGAGAATTTTGTTCAAGAGTTTCTTTTTAATTAATTCCTTTTTAATTACAAAGATTATAAAACAGTAGATTATATTAGATAGAATATTATTAGACATTTTGGATGGATGAAAGAACATTTATTTAGCTGATTTTCGTAAGATAGCCTTGAGGTAAAGCTACGTCAAAAGGGCTTACTGTCACAAAACTTATTATTAGATAAACTTTTTACTTCATTGAATGTTTTAACTGCTTGTGGACGTACACATTTGAACACACACACACACTATCCCTCTTTGTTGTTTTTGTTATTAAAACTTCGATATTCATTTATCTTGTCTAATTTTGCAAATACCGGTATTTAAAATCAAACATTATATATCTAGATTTTAATTTCGTAAGATAATTATTATATAAAATGCAAAAAGAATTATTTTAATTTTACGATACAAGAACCGGAGAAAATAAATGAAAAATAAATAGGGTGAAGTGAGAGAAGAAAAAGAAAAGGTAAATATGTAATTTGCAACTAAAATCCTTGACCATATCGTGTTCAACTAGTTGGACGTCCTTCTTTTCGTAGGATTTTATTACCTCGATGTACTCTGTTTCACCTCGGAGCTTTGCCTAAAACCTAACCGGAACTATGTTTCATCCGTGTCGCCGCATTGTTCTCACTCGAGATTTATTTGACATCGTCCTTCGTGGTTCTACTCTTCGGGTATGCTACCTAACATAAATTGAAACAAGTTAGCTCGAATCATAGCACACGAGCCTTATGTTGGCTACGAATAAAAAATTATTTCTTTCTCATTGTTATTTTTTTCTTATAATTAATCTAAAATGACACTTTGAACAACTATTGTAACTATTAATTTAACCTTCATATCAATACCCGGGTACCCGGGTACCCTTTTGCATGTTCTTTCTTACATATCTTTTGTATTTAACGACATATTATTAAATCCTTTTAGATCCTCGTTATTTGAGTCTATTTCTATCGATTTATATACTTTAAGATATTTAAATATGCAAAAAAATAAATAAACTTTAGAGTTAAATTCGGATACCCCATTGTTCAATACCCGGGGTACCTGGGTACCTATATGTAAGAATTTAATATTTCTATAAAATTGTAAAGTAATAAATAATTAAACTTATCTCTAGAGATAAAAAATATTATTTAATATATAAATAAACGAATTTATTTAACTTTCTATTAATTTTAATATAAAACTTATAAATTATTCATAAAATATTGCTATATTGAATTTATTCTTGAAAACATGTTTCGCATTTTGTAATTGCTTTTGAATGTTGATCGCAAACTGATTTATTACATTCTTGACATAATTTTCGCGTTTTTTTCCGTTTTTTATAGAAACCCTGATAACAAATATAACATGATCCTACAACAATTTTTTGTCCAGTGGAATCTGCTTCTTGAGTAGACCCACCTGACTCACTTGATATTGTTGCTCTGCTTGTAGAATTTATTGGTTTTCCATAGATGCTTTCGATCGCAATCCGAGTAGTGAAATTTCTCATAATTTGAATATTTTGAGATCGTGCTTCAATCAATGGCATATATAATTCTTCACTTAATTGTCGCAAAAATAATCTGCGTTCTTTTGTCTTTTTTTTATCATTTTGTTATTTTCATAATAAATTATGTAGCTTGCAAGGCTGGCGACATCCAAAATATTAAAAAAAAATGCAAAAGACTATCGGTTAGTCCAGTCCGTCTGTGGGTTGTGTAACGACCCAACATCTGATCTATTGTATCGACTCCAATTTGTGTTTTATTATAATACTGAGCAACTAATCTTAAACAAAAAAATACACACAGTGCTTAGGAAATATTCAAACGTCCACTACAAGTTAAGTTTAGTTTGAAACTGACAATTATAAGTAACGAATACTAAGCAGCTGCACAAGAATTTCGGCTATTCTTCTACCTTCCTTCTTTTCCAAAGTTAATATTTCTATAGAAAAAGGATTTCTCAGGTAGTCCTTAATGTAATGAGTAATAATGTGAAAGTTTCCCGGTATAAAAGTTCGATTATTGAATGAATAACCTAAGCGGGTACCCAGGTACCCCGGCTATTGAACAACGTTGTAACGACTGGGTATTGACATAAGGGTTAATTGACTTTATTTGTACGGCTTTATTTGTACGGCTTTATTTGTACGTTTATGGGTCATTTATGAAAGATAATTTTATTGTTCAGCACGACATATACAATATATGTGACATAAATAATTATCAAGTTAAAAGAAAATGATCGATCATTTACATCGAGATTGATAATACAAAGGTAGGTTGAAAAATCTTGAACCGATTCTTTTCTACAAAACTTTGTCGACAAATAGAAAAATTTAGTTTGAAAAAAAAAAGAAAAAATAATTTCTATGTCAGGTTCATAACTTTGCAAACCAATCACATAAGATAAATTAATCAGAATTAATTAATTGTAAATTCGATCAAATTATGTTCTAATATTTTGTTAAAGATTTTAAGAAATATCTCTATAAGTAAAAGAGGGTTAATTTTAAAAGTTGCTTTTCGCATATATAAGTAGAGATAGGAAGATAAAGAGCTTTGAAATTCAAGGAAATGGTATCTTCGAATAGCTGGGGAGAATGCAATTCGACACAAAGCAATCAGCCAACCGGAAATACGGTTACTTCCTTCTTGGTCTGAGAGACCGGACGAATCTTGAATTTAGGCTAGTCTTCTTAAGGGGGGAGACCAGTTTAGATCGATAAAAAAATCGATTTTTTTTTTATTGCATAAATCGTTAGTATAACTACTCAAGAATATGTGGTGAAAACTTTAAAGCTAAATTCGCATTATTCCCGATGCTATTAGCACTTAAGTGACCGTCCGACAGTTTAGCACCGTAGCGCGCGGTAGTTTCAAACGCGTTTTTCTCGAAACGAGTTTTTTTTAACTTGTGTACATTCTAGCTTAAAAAGTTTTTAATAAATCGTTCTAAAATTTTTTGGGATTTTGTCTTGATGCAATTCTACTCTATATCAAGCTGATTTTAACATTATATTATTATTAAAAATATTGTTTTCTAAGCAAAACAGATGAAAAAATATGGTATAAAAAATGACATTGTGTTCAAGCGTCTCAAAAACATGCAATTTTCAATGTTTTTTTTTTAAAACCAGGTTGATATTCTTAGGAAATATGTTGTTAATAGAAAAAAAAAGAAAAAGTTGATATAAAAAAAAAATTGCAACTTCAGGAATGCACACAAGCAAGACACTCGATTGGCGATCGTCCATGTTCATCACGCTCTAACGCCACTATTTCCGGCGGAAATAGCCTGAAAAAATTTTAAAGTGTGCTTAAAAGTATAAATAAAATATCCTCCAAATTTAAACAATTTCTGATTATTTCTTCGTTGTTCAAAAAATTCTCGAAAAACACCAAAATTTCGGCCTCCTAAACTGGTCTCTCCCCTTAAAAGAATATGTTACTTCGTATTCCTATTATCTTCGAATCGTTCGAATCGTTCGTCAGAACTAATTTTATTCTTTCTTTCTCTTTGTTTTTATTTACAAAAAAAATTCCTTATTCGTTTTATTTTTCTTTAAATAAGGAAGAAGACCCTTTCTCATAAACTTCCAAGATCATTTTTCTTTTCAACTGATTATTACACCGAACAACTATAATGTTTAAACCTTTGTACTTTATTCTTATCTTCTTTATCGTCTGGTCTTTCGTATAACCAGAATATCAAAATTATTTATTATACTTTTCACAACATGTCTCAACTTACTTTTAGTTCTATTTTTTTTCTTTTTTTTTCATTCCTAATGATTTTAAACGATGTGAGACTGCTTGCTGAGTGACTTCTAATGTTAGAGCAAGTTCTTTTTATGTTTGAGATGAATCTTCCTCCAATAATTCCTCCAATTCTGCATCCTCGTAAATTTTTGGCCTTTCACTGCGATCTTTGTCTTTTACGTCGAAATCACCGTTTTTAAACTTTTGAAACCACTCACGACACGTTCTCTCACTCTAAGCACCCTCACCATATGCTTCTACAAGCAATCTATGCGCCTCAGCAGCAGATTTCTTCTAATTCAAAAAGTCAATCGAAAGTTCCCGCAAATGACGCTTACTTGGCTCAAATTTCGACATTTTCAACTAATAAAAATTATATTTTACCAATATGAAATTAATGATATTAATAGGTTATGTTGTTCTTGAATGTCCAAACTATCTTTTAAGCCGGTTATCATCTGCGAAAGCTAACGGACACTCCGTGCCGCACAATCTACATTAAAACGACGGGAACTTATTTGTACTCCTAATACTTATATATTAGGCGTTGGAATTAATTCGTAGCGTTTGATGAGAGATGGCGTGGTTATTACAATATTTTGTTTTTACCTCCAGAAACGAATTTATTGTAAATCAGCTGTTATTAGGTGTTTTTTTACAACACATCTTATTTTTCAAAACGGCCGGAATGGAGCAAAAAGCACGATAAAGTTATTTTACTGCACGACAATGATCGACCTTACGTGGCGAAACCAGTGAAAACATACCTGGAAACATTGAAATGGGAAGTCTTAACCCACCCGCTGTATTCTCCGGATATTGCCCCTTCGGATTACTACCTGTTTCGATCAATGGCTCATGGTTTATCAGGGGAAAAATTAACATCTTATGAGGATTGGCAAAATTGGATCGATTCATGGATTGCCTTCAAGGACGAAGAGTTTTTTCAAAGGGGTATTCGACAGTTACCTGAAAAATGGGAAAAAGTAGTGGCAAGCGATGGGCAGTATTTTCAATAATGTAATTTTTTACTTTCATTTCAAATAAATTGTTATTTTTAATTAAAAAACGCTACGAATTAATTCCAACACCTAATATATATATATTTCTTCTCAACAGAGAAACCCTTTGAATTTTTGACTTGTTGCCTCAACCAACTTCTTCTTCAGTTTTCTCCCTCTCATAAATTTAGCTTTTTTTCTTCTTCTTTTTCATCTTCTTCTTCGTCTTCTTTTTTCCTTCTTCTTTTTTCGATAAAAATTCTACCTTCCAACCCTATTTCATTCCATACATTTATTGACAGATTTATGAAGATTTATCTTTATCTTTACCAATACAGGAACGTTTTTATATTTGAGATGATCTATAAATCATCGTCCAATATATTTTTCGGATACTCATTAATTGTTTTTCCTTCATTCTTCTTCTTACTTTTTTTTCTTTTTGTTCTTCTCCCCCTCTTTCAAAAGTGAAATACTTTTCGAGATATTACAGGATCTCGTAGTTGAGTGGATATACAATATATTTTATTTTTACGTGTCTATACGTGTCTACTTTGCGAGAAGATAAAACAATGTATTCATCTTTTCATCTTTTTGAGAGGTCAACGTTTATCGCTAGAAATTCTCTTTTACGAGCTATAGGAGAGAAGAAACTTAGGTGAACGTGCTACAATGTTATCTTAGAACATTCTCTAACATAAAATATGTCATAATAGGAAGAAATGTAGTAGTAACATATTCTCAAGGATATTCTCTAGTACATACCATACCATACCCATACCCATATCCATACTCGTACAATCAAATAACTATACAATTGATGCTAACTTAGAAACCTTTAAACGATCTACGCTGATGTTTCTTGGAAACAAGATACGAGAAGCTTTCTGACAATTTCATGTCGAACGTTCGCATAACCGATTTCCCGTGTGTATCTCAACTCAACTCAAGCAGTACTACTTTGAATATATCAGGGTTGTTCATTCTCGTTGTCACTAACAGACAGTCGACGATAAAAGGGAAACGTTTATTGAAGACATCATTTCAAATAAATCCTCAACTAAATTCTAATTAATTTATAAGGGAAGACTCTCTCTCTCTCTCTCTCTCTCTCTCTCTTTCTCAGGTTGTCAGGAAACTGATTTTTTTTTTAATTCTAATTTTCTTTCCAAGAAAACCAAAGGGGAAGAAGTTTCACACGCATTTTAATAATACCAATTCGTTTCACTGTTAGATAAAAAAAAACTGTTATATTCACTGTTAGATTAAAAATAAATTATTTAAAGTTTAATTAAAAAGAAAAAAAGAAATTATAGAAAAAATATACATAGGTAGGCTGTGGAAAACCATAAAGATTAAAACTTTGTGTAAACCTGATGAATTCCTATAATTATGTAGAATTTAAAAAAAATGTTTGTTCTGCCAACTTGAGTTTTTCCCTGTTAGTACAATCATCTTAAGGTATTGGGAAAATATTTCATTTTTATCAAACCTTTTATGAAAATTTTACATTGCAAAATATTCGCAATTATTTGTCAATTACAGAAACTTCGTTTATTTTTATCCTCAAGTTTATTTTAAAGGTGAAACATTTTTTTCAGTATAAATACAAAGTAACTTTTTGTAAATATTTTATATGAAATTATTTTTAAAATATTGTATTTAGAAGATAACAGTTGTTTTATACTAGAAAATAATTTAAATTGTTTATCACTGAAATTAGATTGAAAATTTGCCAAAAAGATATTCTCTCAGTAATTTAATAAAAAAAGAAATGTCAAAATTATTATTTTGAAAAAGCTTTTTTCACAAGAGTAAATTGGGGATTTTTCGAAAGGTACGCAATTCGAGTTTATTGAGTTGTCGTTTTTCAAACGATGGACGAGACATTGGTATCGACATTTTATAGATGTATTTTTGGCATGTTTTTTTTCGTTTATTTTTCTTTCCTTTTTATTCTCCAAGTTAATACGAAGACGTAAAAGAGTACAACCAACAATAACTAACAAAAGGGGAAGAAAGGTCGAAGAAATGGAAAGAAAAACGACAAAAAAAAAGGGAGAAAAAATCCCAGAGACTGTAATCCCTAAGAACCGAGACGTATTCTGCAACAAAGATCTTCCTTATGTAAACAGCCTTTAGGCTTGCACATCTGAAAATGCCTTGTCTAGTTTCCTACTTTTAGAATATTACTTTTCTTTACGAATAATTTGTCATTCGCCTTGCTTTAACGAACTTTCATTTCATTTCATTCCATTTTTTTTTAATAATTTCAATTATTCACTATTTTTTATTGCATCATATTGTCTATTATTAATTCGACTTGTATAGATAATTATATAAGAAATTTATTAACCTCTTAGTGATCAAGAATGGACAAAATTGCGTTTGAAGATTTGAATTAGAAACAAAAATTAATACTAAAATATAGATTCATTCCTATTCGTAATATTTTATAAAAATAATTAGATTATTCAACATTTTCTTCATTTTATAAGCATTAATTTGAATTACTACAAAAATAATCAAATAAATGTATTAATGAATGAATGAATAAATATAGTATTTTCTCTTGGAGGTACTTTTCACGTAAAATTGAAATCGTTTTCGTTTTGTGATAAAGCATTTGTATAGATTCCATTACAGGACTATTGTTTACGATATAGAAAATGCATAATCCTCAAAGTTAACATATAAATTGGAAAAGGTCAACCAATTGATCGTCCGATTATCGATCGATTGTACGTTTCATTCAATCGATTGATATTCCTGTCAGCCATCATTTTCCATGCTGATTGAATGATCTAACATAATCATCTTTATAAAGTAAACATCCCCTGTTCCAGATAACGGCTGATATCGAAAATTTATACACGACGATAGCTCGTCCTCTCCTAAATGCAATCGAACGTGCATTCACTATAATACATTCATTATTGCACTTAATTATTTACAATAAACGAAAAAGAGATGTTTTTCGTATTAATTTTCTTTATTATTATAGTTTACTAATATTATTTATTAACTAATTATCTTGAATTTTCCATTTAATAATATCATATGTGTTGTATCGAAGGAAGAGAGAGAGAGAGAGAGAGAGAGTCACTTAAATTATTATTAAAAAATATATGAATATATAGATACGTGAATACGTAATATACATTTAAACAAAAAATAACTTAATTTATAACACACATAATAAACAATTTATAACATTTATAAAAACCTAATTTATCGTCCTACTTTTTATACACGTATGTAAATCTAATTTTCATTAACATAATTATTAATTTTAATCAAAAATTGAATACAAGTTGAGAATCAAATGTCGAAGGTATACACAGGAAATAGTAGAATATCTGAATAGTTGCAACTGTAAAGTGTATATATCTATACATAGGTTAATAGAGCGAAAGAGAGAGAGAGAGAGAGAGAGAGAAAGATGCAATGGATGCAACACGCGCTAATACGATTAACCTTGTGGTAATGGAGTACGAGAGATGGTAGGAACCTCTTGCCAGAGAGAAGACCTGATCGTGTTATCAAGACACAGTCAATACTTCCTAAAGCAATCGAAGTATAGTTATACCGCAGCTTGGAAATATTTTCAAACCCAAAAGACGTCACCCCCTTGTCTGTTTCGACCTCACTACGGAGAGTACCTATTTAGTAATAAATTTTAAAAGGACCTGCGCGCGCGTCCTTGTTGTTTATTTTTTAAAAGCTAAACTTTTACTCCCCTTCCCCATGAAAATTTCATTAACCTTTTACGTGAGACACGCCATTATCTTTTTTAACAATTTCTTCTTTATTATTTTTTTCTTTTTTCTTTTTCTCTTTCTCTTGTTTACCTCGAATAAATTTTATACGTTTTATATTCTCTGGAGTATAATTCATAAAACATATAATACACGCACACCCGCACACCCTCGCATACTAACTTACTTACACACAAAACGTTACAGACTTAACGATAATTACACTTAATGTGTACGATAAATAACCATACAAATATCCAGCTAAAATCATGATACATTTCCAAGCATTTTCTACAGGTATATATATATATGCAGTATCTATGCGGAGTATCTACGCGGTATTTGTTTCGAACAAACACTTTAAAGCTTGTTCATTCGTACGTGATTCTAAAACTGATGCCATAACCCAGAACCAACAGTTAGTAATTTACGATGAGAGTATCTAAATCGATTCTCAGCAAAATCTCTCTTACGAGCAATAACGGAAATCGATCTGTCAAGACAGGTACTCTCTCTGATCAACGATAAATTATGTCATTCGTCATATTAACGAAGTCACTCATCAACGTCGCTTACTTATATGTTAGTGATAAATTACCGAAACTCTAAATCATATTATAAAAGTTCGTAATAAATAAATGATCTAAATTTATAATAATATTAAAATTATTTACAAAAATTTACTAACTATTTTATGCTGTCGTCATCGTCTTTGTATAAGCTCTAAACAATCTTTAGATATAAATGTCAGATAATACTTAAGATATTTTTTTCTTATCTCAATAGTATATTCCTTGTGAGATTCTAATAAACGCAGAGAATACTCGTTACACTAAAAATTTCTGTTCGTATAATGAAAAGAGATAGAACGGCTTCCATTGTCGTTTCGTTCCAATTAAGTATAGAAAACAGAAAAAAGAAAACAAAGAAAAGAAGAATAAAAAAAAAAATAAAAGTATCATGACTTTTCTACGTTACAAATATTCTAACTACGCGTTTGATTTCATCTCATTGTTATATCTCGCAATTGGATCGTACAATTATCTTTTTAAAAAATTTCATTTGTATTGATTGCAAAATAAATCTATTTGTTAGAAATTTCTTATACAATAGTTTTGTATCACGTCGTAATTTTATAGAAATTAGACATTTGATAAAGATGGAATAGATCATTTTACCTGACTAAATAATGTCACACACATCTTTCGTTCTTGTCATCAATAACACAGAAGTAACAGCAAAAACAGTTTGAACGGATGAAATGTATAGTATATCGATTTAACAAGTAGAAACACGATACTTATCGAAAAGGGATTGACTTACTTCTACCTCATACTCGAGAGAAAGGAAACTGTATCTTGATGGTATTTTTTTGTAAGTCTAGATCTTTATTTATTTTACCGATAGGGGATAGGAGCTAACAAAATGACCGAAAAAGTAGGAAAATGTTACGATATAGAATTTCCCAAGTGTTTATTTCCCCCTTTTTATTATTTTTTTATTTACAAAAATAAATTCATATTTCTTTCTTTCTCCAAGTATTCTATCAAATTAATTAAATTATTATCTTTAGTAGTTAAATAAAATATTACATTGACCAATAATAAGTCCTCTACGAAAAGACACCGCGTCTGAACGATCGTTCGAAATGATACTCCATTTAGGTATTGTACACACATTATAACAATCTAATTGATTTTATATTTGGATTAAAATAAATCTAGAAAATTATTGACATTAGATATAACATTTGTGGCGAATAATAATAATTTAAAAGATAAATTTACAAGAGACAAATAAAATCTAGACACAAGTTCGGTATCCACATATTCGCTCGATTGGATTTTGATGATACTTTTCATAAAGTATTCTCGAATGCGTTTATCTCGTCGTTCCACGTGGATATACATATGAAAAGCAAGTAAGCAAGTAAGCATTACATCACACTATCCCTTTTTAACTTGTAAGACTTTTCGTATGGTAGTCAATATTCGACGTGGCAGTTCGTGCGAACCGAAAAAGGGATCTCGTTTCTCGAAACGCTTCGTTGAATGAAAACGACCAAGAAACGGAAAAGATTCCCGAAGAGAGAGAAATATATATATATATATATAATTCTGGTGCTTCCTTGCGATTTCGAACGAACACTCACATTTTCTCTCTTTCGTTGCTAAAAGCAACTAAGATGAAAAAAATATTCTTATCTTTTTTTTAATCCTTCCCTCCCTTTCCATTTATTATTTATTTTTAAGAAGATTTATTGATTTCAAGAAAGAGAGAGAGAGAAAGAGCAAGAAAAGGAAGACGAGAGTTATAATATTATGGTTTAACTCATAAGGAGATAAAATAAGTGTATGTATGAAAAATTAGGTCTAATAGAAAATTCATGAAAAAAAAACAAAGATAATATTTTCTCTCTCTCTCTCTCTCTCTTTCTCTCTTTGACACTCTTTGTCTTTTCAGAAGATAATTTATCAACGTGAAACTTACATCTTTTGGTGGCACAAAAACGGTGGTTCAAGGTAAAAGTTTACGTTAACGAAGAACATGATGGTAGAAGGAGAAAACGATGAAAAACTTTTAATTACGTTACATGGAGTGTGAGGATTCTTCTTCCTATCCTCTCTCTTTCTCTCTCTCTTTCTTTCTCTGCCTATAACTTTTTAAATATTTTTTTTTGTTTCTCTCTTTCACTCTCTCTTCTCCTTAACTCACGCAGTTTTGCCAGGATATAATGAGAAATGTTTGCAAGACCGAAATTAAGAGTAATTGGAATTGGTAGTAAAATGAAAAGGGCCATTAAAGAGGAACCCAACGTGCCACCAAAGTTCTATCTATATTTGAGAAGAT
This sequence comes from Mischocyttarus mexicanus, assembly GCA_023678845.1. Lineage (NCBI taxonomy): Eukaryota > Metazoa > Arthropoda > Insecta > Hymenoptera > Vespidae > Mischocyttarus > Mischocyttarus mexicanus. Next base: position 93,200 of record JACGTP010000059.1, on the reverse strand, counting down.
AATATAACTTAAAGGGAAAATCGACAAATTTAATAGGTCGATATAATCTCCCTTTCCCCCTACCCCTACACACGCACCCCCTACACACGCGCACGCATGTAGGACAAATTTCTTTCTTCATATAATAATTCTAATAACATCAATTTTCTAGCCCTGAATAAAAAAAATATGAAGAAAATGTGAAAAAAACTGGATAAAAAAAGAAAAGAAAAAAGAATAATAATAATTAACCTTGTTAGCCCCCTTAACGAGAACATTACAGGTTGACATTGTAGTAGTAATTACTAATTAGGTGCCTATACTACCGGAAAACTTCACCATACATTAACTAAATTAATAATCCATTATACAAGGATTCCTTTACATTATTAGGGAAAAGCTAACAACCATGTCATGCGAGAATAAGAGAGTGAATGAGAGTGAGAGAGAATGAGAAACAGACAGTGATAGATAAACTGACAGTATGTACGAGAAGATGTATTTGTCCACTAAACAGTGTGTCTATATGAACAGCCATTTTCGATGGATGAATTAACATAGGAGTTCGTGTAAGCGTATCTTCATTACAACATATACATGCATACATACATACATACATACATACATACATACATACATACATACATACACACACACACACAAACACACACAAACACAACGATGAGTTCTAATCAACCTACTCAGCCTATTAATGATTTAACGCTATTAAAGCTACCACAGAGTGGACTAATTCATCAGTCTGATCAAAGCTGGAGCGATATCACTTAGAAAATAATTTCAACCATCATCACCTGATAAATCATTTTTGATCTTTTTCAAATATTCTCCTCATGTCAGATTAAAACCAAATATTATATATATGTGTATATATATATAAAGAGAGAAAAAAAAATAAATGGAGAAGTCTTAACTCAATTTTGTGTCTCCCCCTTTATTTTTTTCTTCTTTTATTAAGCTGATATCTATAGCAAAAAGGGGCTATCACTAATAGGAAGTTGATCGATAAAGTGCGTTATCTAGCTATCTCTATTTCTCTCTCCCTTTGTGTGTGTGTATGTCTGTTCCTGTCTCTTTTTCACTCACTACCTCTTCTTTATCTCTGCGTTTCTGTCTCTATCTATCTATTTTCCCTAGTGTGTCACCTAACTCTCTTTCTCTGCAGTTTCTAATTTGCATCGAAACGCAATTAGACCGAAAATTCATTCGCCTCACCTTTTGTTTATCGTAGTTTCCAGGAAGCACATCGTTTAACCCCTTAGAGTTGTTGTTGAATATATATATATATTTCAAATACATATTCCAGACTATAGGATAAAAGTGTAAATGAAATGAGTAGAGCTGCGGTATTATAAAAGATGATGAGGATCTCGATATTGTAACCCTTTTTTCATTTTATCTTTATTGTCTTCAATCAGGGAAAAAGTCGGAATGATAGAAAAATTTAACATAAAGATTCGTATAAATATAATAAATAAAAAAGAAATATGTATAAAAGTATATCATTACATGGTAAATAGAAATATTTACATTGAAGATAAATGAAAAATATTTTTAAGATATATTTTATTTTTTAAGATATATATGTCCGGATGATTTTATTTTTTTCCAATGAAATTAAATAATATAGTAGACCAAGGAGTATTTATTACAGATATAATTAAATCTGATTTCGACAAAACAAATTTAAGAAGATAACGGAATATATATATGAAAATGTTTAAATGATATTATATATAAATGCATATTTTATAAAGTAAAAGAAAAGATTAATGAAGTACTTAAGATTCTTTTTGGGAATCGTCATCTGGCCACATCGAACGTTACCATTCTTCTCTATTTCCCCATTTCTATTTCTAACAAGATATATCTATAGCAAACTTTATACCACGTGGCAATTTCAGAGGTGATGGGCTTGACGAGTCACTGCACACAATCTGAGTAATACCAATTTACTCACCGAGATGGAAATTATAACTCGAGTGTGTTTTTAACTATTAACACAACAATGAGAGAACATTAAATGATGAATAAACAAACAAAGAGTTTATATTGCTAAAATATTCCATTCTCTTTGATTGATTGATTGATTGATTGATTCATTCATTTATTCATTTAATTATTTATTTTATTATTTACTTTTAAAATAATTTTTCTACGAGTTAGTTCTTATGACAAAATAAGTTTTTGTTTTTTTTTTGTTTGAAAATTTAAAGCTCACCAACTGGACACAGTTATTATTAAATACACGTGATACTCCAACTTTGAGAAACTAACTTTACTCGACCGACGTTTATCTAAATTGAAAAGTAAGTAACTTCGTTAATAATAGACACGCACGCATTTTACTCGAATATCTACTGTATCCAGAAATAACATTATTCATAGATTTTAATCATTGTTAGTTGGTCCTGAATCAATTCATTAGAATGCTTTTCTTCTTTATCTTTACGTAATACTCTAAATGGTCGATCCTTTCATTAACATAGTTATAATTGGAAATATTCTTACCTAGTCTGTTTAACGTTGATAATATTTTCGAAAAATCTTTATCTTTTAAATAATCAAATCTAATAAGAGTTTTGTAATTGTATGAATGATTACTTAAAATATTAAATTGGCTTAAAAAGTATATTAGTTAAACAATACCGAAATGATATACATGACCACAATTGGGTCAAAAGCTCATCAGCTGCGTATAATATTTCTGTTGGGACGTTTTCGGTATGTATTATAATATTCATATTATAAATGATTTTCAACTATATAAGAGATAAAATATAATGCGACGTATGGATAGAAATACGATAAATTTCATTAATCAAGAGATTTAATGGTAACGATACATAATGAGAAGGATGAGTTTTGTTATCGATATTTTAATATCATTATTAATAAGCTATTCTGATTTTGAAAGAGAAAATAACTGACAATGCGAATTTATTCGAATTAAATTAAATATAATAAAAAATAAAATAAAATGTAATAACAAAAATAGAGTAAAATAATGGCAAAACTATTGTCTCTGATATCATTTTGGCAGGCTTTTCAAGTACGAATGGACAATTATTATCGGTTAATTGATTTTTTACCTTTCTTACGATAATTAAACAACCTTTACATGAACATTATCTCTATCTTTCTCTTTCTCTTTTTTTCTCATTTATGTGTTTCTATACAGTTATATACTCTGAACACGTACAAAATCTAGATTGGCATTGATACGTGTTATTAACCAGACTAAAGACAATTACATCGGACCATCTCGTTTAATTATTTTTTTCCTTTTTCTATTTTTTTCTTTGTTACTTCATATTAGATTTAAATTCGAATGACCCAATATCTCTTTTTTCTTTTTTTTTTTATAGACATTACGTGTGTTCGACATAGATTTTTGATCGAAGTATCTTAAAATAAACTCGTGATTAATTAAGCTTTCACTTTATTAAGTTTAATTGCTTATAGCTTGATCATAACTACACGTCTTACAAGAAACCGATTTAATCTGAATCGAGTTATTCTTCGAAAGTATTGCAACGTTGTATTATAATCGTGTTATTGCCGCTGATAGATATTTATTCAAATCTAAATTATCTCGATACTCGTAATTTGTTGGAAAAGAGTCTTCACTAATTTCATTTATTCAAATACGTGTTAAGTACTTTTCATCACGTTATGTATGACTCGCATTGTTACAATTACGAAGGACTTTAATTAACGCGAACAAGATGATTATTAAATACGTGTTTATTAAATTTCATTTGGATGTAATTTGTAGATTTTCCTTTTTTCCCTCTCTCTCTCTCTCTCTTCATACAGCTTTCTATTTAGCTATTAATTGCGTCACGTCAAGCATATAAAACGTCATGAAAATCGTGACAAGTGATGAATCAGACACATAGAACATATATGCTCGAGGTTAATCAATCGGAAATATGAAATGACTCGAACCAATGTATCAATGAGGATTTTTAATAAAAATTATACGATACCGTATATATGAGTATCCATCAGGAAATAATATAATAATATTATAATGTTTAATATATTAAATATATATTTAACTAATTTATTTAATTAAGTGTATTAACATAATGATTATTAAAATGGAAAGATCCTCAAATATGACAAAAAAAAACACGATCCTTAAAGGTGACACAAATTAGTTTGTTTAAATTAATTTGTTTATCTTTTGACAGTATCACTAACGTGTTATAAGTCTTTCTTGCAATTTCAATGGTTGCCCTGCTGACCGCAATATGTCATCCTAGGAAAACCGAACGATACTCTCCTCTCTCTCTCTCTTACTCATAAACCAATACACGAACTTCCTTTCTTATCCAGGAAGAAAGTATCATAAGGGTGTGCCTAGACTGCCCCACACCTGCTGATAAAAGCATCAATTTTTTTACGAGCTCTTTTCTTCCCTTTTTATGATGATAAGAACAAAAATGTTATATGATTATTTGTATTCAGGGACAATCCGGTTGCCTCGTATTATTTCGTAATAAGCTTCGCATTATTGCACTTTTTCCTTTTTTTCTTTTTTTTCTTTTCTTCTTCTTTACTTCTTTGATATATATATATCCACGAATTAAGAATGAATAAATAAATTGGCAATAAAACTTTATCTGCTGTTGGGTAAATAGGAGAGAGAATTGTTAACACACAGGAAAAGGATTTTTTAATCAAAAATTCTCTTAGAGATTAATTAGTTCGTCGAATTCGATTAATTAACGAGAAACTGTAAAATGCGGTAACTTTTAAAAAAGTAATTCACGTTGGTATAAAACTTACGTTTTATTTTACTAAAAAATTTTTTTAAAGAGACAGAAAAAAAGAAAAAAAAATGAGTAACGAATGATGGAATTTTTTCGAGAAATTACATTCTACGAGAGCATACATTTTTCTAACCATACGATTCGGTAAAACTTTCGATGTTTCCACTGAGATTCCACGAATTTCTCACCACGTTCTTACGAGTTGAAGGAATTTCAAAAATCTTTTTATCCTATCTCTATATGTATACTATTGATGTTCTGTCACTTCTAGCGTGACTCTTCTTTCATTCATATATAATAAAAAAAAAGAAGAAAAATATAAAAGAATAATTCTTTTTATAAAAGAATTAAAATCATAGAATTAAATTCACATTATTTGACTAAATTGTTCTATTTTTACAAATAGAAAATCATACATTAATATACCCGAAAGCTTTGTCCTTTTCGTTTAATTTAATTTGAACGTTGTTAATACTCGTGTTCCTGAAAATTAAGTTAACTGCGTTAAGAAAAATTCATCTATTTTACTATTTCCAATTTAATCCTTTTCTTGGCCATTTTTATTTTATTTATGTGAGTGTGTATGTGACAATGGCCAGAGTGATTAGGATTTTGTTATATTTTTATATCTGGATAAATTTATTTGTCCACAAATGGAGAAAAACAGAGACATAGAGAGAAAATGTAAAATTGATATATTTGTTTATGCAAAAAAGGAAACTAATCAAAATTTTTGTATTAGAAGATTAATCCTGGCTGACTATGACAATTGAAACTACTCGTCCAAGTCTCATTAGTCACTGGTCCCAGTTTTCCTTTCTTCTATCAAACGTAACGAGGTCGTTTCATAATAATCCCCTTCTCTTTTTATAATTCATATTTGGCCAACTTTTACTTTCTCTCTTTCTTTATCTCCCTGTAAATTTAGATTTTACAACATTGATCTAGAGATACTGTTGAAAACTCAAATTGGTACTTTCTTTTTATTCTCGCCCTCTCTCTTTTTCTTTTTATATGTATTTTCTCTTTTTTAAATGAAGTTCTTAACACGATCAAGTTATACTTTAAAACAGTAAACTTTATCTCAATTTTTTTTTTATTTTTTTGTTTACCTACATCAAAAATCAAGAAGTTAAATTAAGATCAACGACGGCTAAACTTTAGTGAGTTTTATTTTCTACTTTGAGAAGAAGAAGAAGACGAGAAAGAGAGAGAGAGAGAGGGAGAGGGAGAGAGATAGAATATATAAAAAAAAGCTATTTGGACGTAGATTTTTAACAGTAGAATTATGGTTATTATTTCAAAAAAGTACCTATTACCATTCGACTCATTACCATTATTTTCTTAGTCGAGTAAATATAATAAAATGTAAGAATTTTTTATTTAATTAGATTTTTATTAAATCTTCAAAAAAGAGATCATTTACTTTTTCATATTATAAAAAGAAAGTATAGTTGCAAAATTTTTCATTAAAATCTTAATTCCTTAAACATTTCTTCGAAATAATTTTATGAATAATTTATTTTTATAATAATTAATCGCGTTATTAATGGTAACGAATTATTCTTTTTCATTTTACACGAAGGAAAATTAATCCTCTTTGTAGAAGTATTAAACTCGAAACGATTTACCTTATCCTCTCCATTCGCATTGTACTTGGTTCAAGCTTTGCCTACTCGTGTCTGACTCCTAACGAACTGTTACTACTCACGCGACGTTCCAACGAGAATAGTTACCTTCGCATTTAGAAACTACATTCGAGTATTTACGTTCTTTTTTGTTTTTTTTTGACGAGAAACAAATGTAGATGAGAGTAGATTTTGAAATATATATAACATTTTAAAGACTGTATTTTAAAATTGAAACATGTCAATGAATAATTTTCATACATATGAATCCACACATGATGATGTTTGTGATTAAATTAAATTAAATATTAAAAACTGACAAAAGAGTTTCATGTAAGAAATTATTTAATTTAAGAAAAAATAAAGAAATATCGTAATGAAATTATATCATTTGTATCTATTCAAGATTATATTATCTCGATGTTTAAAAATAAATCAATAATTTTCTATGTCAAAAGAATAAATTTTTGCATGTGTGTGTATACTCTCTGTAATTAATAAAAACAAAAAAAAAGGAGTGGATTAGTCGGAAGGGAATAATAATGGTGAAATTGGAATTATTAGTGCATGAGGAAATTGTAATTATCCGAAGAGGATGAACAACGTCACAGGTTGTCCAGTCGGAGATTTTGGACCCAAGAGATGTATGGTCCAGGAGGTAAGAGCATCCTACTTAGAACGGTTTAGTCGATAGGCTCATAGATCATAAACTGGAAGGTACTGTGTTAGACGTAGCTAATTTAGATAGATACTGGAGACTCTCGAGCTGAATTAACTGAATATATACGGTGAATTAATTGTTCGTCGTTTAAGTGGACATCAAGCTTTGCTGGTTGCCTCAAAATCGAACGTGTCGTCTTCTCCAATGTGTTAAATTACTATGGAGGACGTAGTATGGTAACATCATGGCTATTCATCCTACATAATGCTATACTAATTTCTAGGGTGACTAGGTTTCATCTTACTATAGGTAAAAGCTGTTTCTTCTTGTTCTTAGCGTAATTATTTTCCTCTTAATTAGAAATATTAGACATCGTTTAATCTTTTCTTTCGATAATTTTTCTTTTTTATTCTAAATAATTATAATCAATCGTTATTTTCGTATACTTCTTTAGTTTAATAATATTTCCAACAATATATATTTAAAAAAAGATAGTATTTTTTTAAATATAATAATACTTTGGAAATGTCAGTAAAGGGAAAGTTTCTTCGATCAATAATATTAACGTTTAATAGAATTTTCTCGTTTCGAGATATGATAGAATAATCATATTCGTGGACTCTTGTGCTCATGGGCAAAATCATTTACTTTTATTTTTTTTTTATTTTTTAGTTAAAGACATGAATTTTCTTTAATCCTATGGCAAGACGATATGAAAATGATACTCGCGGTTCCGCGTTTGTAATACATCCTTGATTCATCCTGGAAAATCCGTTTAAGTATAAGACCATGAAAATCTGTAGTGGATCGAAGGTTCGATCGAAAAGTTTAGCGAACGATTTTATACTAATATCGTAATCCTCTTTATTCCCTTCGCCTGTATAATCGTGATAAAGTAACCGTTGCGTCTAATCGATAGATTTAATACGGAGATTATCCTTCGCCACTTTTTTCGTTAGTTACCCTCCTTTTCTTTTTTCTTTTCTTTTATTTTAAATTCGTTTATTCGTATAATTAAAGTTACCACGAATTCTTTATAAACCGACATACGTACATTTTTGTTCTTTCTTTAAGTGGTAACAATTGGTCAAATACATATATGACGAAACATTTAAGTAGCACAGGTCAAGCATTTAAATGTTACAAATGAATTACTCCTTTTTCGAGGCTAGACATTTAAGTAATACAAGTGAATAATTACGGACTAATTGGTTTATATCAATCTCAATAAGATGAAAAATATTCGAAACGCATTTAGAAAATGTCGTTTTTAATTTAACACGCGTGTTACGAATATCATCTGAGTTTGCATTCATAATAGAAGATATTCAAATTAGTAATTGGTGAAAGAGAGAAAGAGAGAGAGAGAGAGAGATAGAAAAGCAAGGTACAAAATTTCAATGTTGTATCGAAAATCCTCTTTTTCCCAAGTTCTATCAACGTTCCACTTCAAAATGGGATATATTCGAAACGAATATTACAGATTTATTAAATCTAAGATAATTGATATTTCGAAAATTCATTTTTTTCTTTTCAAGTATTTACGTGGCTTATTAAATTCTAAATGAAATTCTTTCCTAATGGGTTTGTCAATGAGAAGTGAGAGAGAGTGAGCAATGGAAACACAAAAATTTTTGCAAAATAAAAATTCGATATGCTTTGTGTTATATTTGTTATGGTTATTATAATTACAACAACAAAATCTACTTTTACAACCGTCGAATAGAGTATTGGGAAGGAAAAGATTGTAAAAAAGGGAGAGAACAAGTGTTACGATTAAAATAGGAATATTGCTTTTATGAAATTATTTTAGATACATTTATTTGACAAAGAAGAAGAAGAAGAAGAAGAAAAAGGAGGAGGAGAAAGAGGGGGATAAAGATAGGAGATTTTCGAAGGAAATTAGCGTGAATAAATGTTTTTCTTTCAAGTCTCTTCTTGATTACACTTTGATATTATCATCATTCTTAAAGTATAAGAGAAGATATAAGAGATGAATCTTGATCCGAGTAACCTCTCAAAACTTGAATTGTATTTTACAAGAGAGAGAAAGAGAGAGAGATGTTGCTATTGTTTGTATTTCTTTTGTAAGAAACTAATGAAAAGGAATCAATTAAAACTATTCCTGGATGTGAGTTCTTAATAAGTATCTATCTTCTAGTCGTTCCCCTAAAGCTTCTACTATTCATTCTCAACCTTGTCTTATCTAACTCTCCTCCTTTCTGTCTTTTGCCTTTATTTTTGTTTTTTTTTTTGACTTGGTTCGTCTTTGTTCAAAGATTCTTATCCTTTCTACCCCTCTTCTATCTACAGTTGAGAATGATCTTTTCTCTTTTTTCTCTCTTTTCCTTGGATTTCTAATTCGTATTATAAATCTTTCTTAAGAATAATCTCCAATCTAAAAGCTATCTTCGTACTTTTAATGTTCTCATTTTTTTTTTTCTTTTTGCGAACATACTCGTAAAGAGAAAGCAATTCAGATCAGAACGATTAGTACTCGTAAAGTTTACATTAACTTGTAAGATACATTTTCTTTTTTCTCTGTCTTTCTCTTTCGCTACAGATATGCGTAGATATTTGTTTTTTTTTTTGGTAGGAGTGAGAGAGGGGTTGTTTAGTTTATATTCGAGAAAAACATATGCGACGGAAATTTTGTTAATATAAGATTCGAACGAAAACTTTCTTATCTTTGCTCGATGCAACGTTGACTGGAATATACATGTACGATAAACATAATAATAATAAAAAAAGAAAGGAATAACAGAAACGTCATCGTTTTTTCTTTCTTTTATCAAAACTAGCAAGTTTCTTCCGATCAAATAGCTTCTTTGTGTTACCCCCATTATTACATATGGAGAGAAAAAAAGTAAAAGTTCCAGCCATTTTTATCAAACGAACGAAACACGTTTGTAGATTGAAACAAAAATTTGTTCTATTTTAATATCAAAACATATAGAATTTTTCATATAAAATGAACAACTTATGAGGTCGGTGTTCACGTTTGGCGTTTTGCGATGAGAAAAAATGAATTTCTATTATCGAAAGGGTAGCTGAAAATTTACAATGGCTCCCGTATCCATTTATTCCTTTTTCTTTTTTTTTCTTTTTTTTTCTTTTTTTTCCCCTTTTTTTCAGAGGAGGGATTATTTTTGGTGTATGGAAAAATAATCGTTGAAAAATTGGAAGTAAAATTTTCATTGTTTTCTCTCGTTAAAAAAAAAGGGACGACGATATTTTTTTCCTTTTTTTTTGTTCCTTAAAAATAATGTCCCTTCGCAATCATTTTTCATTTTCAACAAATAATATAAAGGGGTGGAGGGACCGGGTTTCCTTTTCATTTTCTCTCTCTCTCTCTCTCTCTCCCTTTATAAAAACGACTGTCTAGATAATGACCCTACCATTCGAGAAAGGGGGAAGGTGAAGCTTTTAAGACGACGAATATCGTTGAAACTGACGTTTCCTGATTCTTCAATCAAATTTAATTGAAGATAAGAAATTTTAAATTGATCTTTGAAGCATCTAATGTTAGATGACAATATGTAGAAGAAAAATATTTCAACGAGAGTGAGAGTGTGAGAGAGAGAGAAAGAAGATATTACAATGATTTGAGACTTTTGAGATATTAGTGAAATAAAACAACAGGTAAAAGTTTGGAACACGTCTGTTAAATTTGTTCCTTCATTCGCACACCCTACTTCACATATTGATAGTTATTTAAGCTATTATTATCATCACCACTCTTCGATGATTTTATTACTTTTTTTGTTCTCTCTTTGTAATATCCACCCCACTGGAATTTGTGTGATGGCATCTAAGAGAAAATTCTGTTGAACCTGTATTATGGCAAATAATACTTCCAATCTAAGATAATACTTCTATCAATGAAAAAAAGACGACAACATATCTCAAAAAGTTTTTATTTATCTTGGTGTTTTTATCTAACGTAATAATCATTTTCCAAGTTCGATATATATGTTTATATTATTGTTCGTTGAACGGGATGACTAGTTTAATGTAGATAGCAAACATTTCATTTATTATTAAATAAAATTTATTTTTACAATAATATTTTTCAATGAGGTATCTTAATTTTTGTGTAAAATAAATGAATAAGAGTTGAAAACATTTTCGATACATCTCTCCTCATATTATATTTAATAATTTTAGCTAGTGATTAGATGCTGAAACTTTTCTTTTCTTTTTGCACATCTCTTGGTACGAGAATAGAATTTTTTAGTTCCTCTCTTTCTTTTCTTCTTTCCTTTTTTTCGGTAAAGTTAGTTAAAGTAATAATTTATAAAGAATAAGTATTAGTCTCAGAAAGTTCAGTTCTTCGAGTAATTATCAGCTTAAAACTAGAAAGCTTTTCAAAGTATCCACGAACACGCGCATTCTGCATGAAGCATTAAGTGGATTTTCAAATTGTGAACCATACGCTCTCTCTCTCACTCTATTTTGAAAAACCCTACTAAAATTTATAATTTGATGGAATCACATTTTCTGTCACGCTTTATATCTACCAGGGTATCCTCGTTATTTTCCTCCTCATTATCATCATCTACCACACCACTTTCTTTTTATGTTTCAACGTAGATATCGTATTTCCTCAACGTTTTAATATGCAAATTATTCAAATTAATCGATCCTCATCTATTTCTCTCTCTTTCTCTCTTTCTCTCTCATTCGAAATAAAAAATTTATAATAATAATAATAGTAATGATAATGACATGATATAGCTTGAAGAAAAAAAAAATAAAAAGAGACGGCGAGTTTTATGTTCTAAAAATGTACAAAAAATTATTATTACATTTTTCGTATGACGGCAGAGAGAGAGAAAAAAAATATAAAATATAAAATATAAAATATAAAAAGAAATAGAAAGTTAGATATTAATCATAGTGATATATAAAATTTAACGTTTAATACCGATTGTAACGAAGTAAAATCAACGTTCGAGCTTTTAATAAGGATTCAAGAGAACAGAACGCTTCTGTAATTGATTTTCTGTCGATATCCCCAACTACCAGGACGAAATTTTATCGAAAAGGAATATATTATCGGTGACTGGAAAAGTAATATATTTCTATAGGAGAAACTGCTACTACCAGTCATGGTATTATCTGCTTGGCATACGAAATATACAAACTATTTTTTTGTTTTTTAATATTCTACAAGAAATTTTACGATTTATATAAAACTTTCATTAAAAGAAAAAAACCGACTAAGAAATTGTTTATTTCTGGATAGATACGTCGTCCAAGTTAAAAGGTGAGAAAATATTTTAACGACCGTACCAACGAAGTCACCCAGCAGCAGCAGCTTTCAAGTTAGCATATTTAAACGTACAAGGGTATGCTTTGAAAAGTTTGGAGGAAAACTTTTCTTTCTTTTTACCTTCTACCCGGTATGTGTTTATATTTTTGAATTTTCGTTTTACTTCATTTTATTTTTATTATTATTATTATTTGGTATTTAATGTTTTGAAGAGATTAAAGTAGTCCAGCATCACAAAAGCATACACCAAATAACTCCATCTAAAGTTATTTGAGCGAGAGAGAGAAAAAACATAAAGAAAAATAAGAGAGGTAAGGAAGAAAGAATGAAAATGATATTTCTCACGAATATTTTTTTTACATAAAAAGCTAAATCGAAAAGAAAGTATCTCTATTTCTCTCTTTTTCTTTTTCTTTGTCTGAGAAAACTTTTTGATTGTTATGACGTATCACGTAAAAAGAAGAAAAAGAAGAAACAATGAGAGAGGATTAATGCAAATTTATTCTCTAAGTTGTTTTTCAATGAATTCCAGAGAGGTTGACTGATGGGACTTTGCAGATAACACTCAAATAGAAATTTGTTTTGCGATTTTCTCTAGTTGCACTCTAGAGATTTATCTCTCGTTAATTTCACTCTTATGTTTGTTGATATGACTTTCTCTCCCTTCCTATCTCTCACTCTTTCACTTAGAAATTTCTAGTAAATTTCTTTTTGAAATAATTCACAAAAATACAAAAAAAAAATAAAAATGATTAAATCTTTTTTTAATCGATATTTTTTCAATAGAAAATTTTTGTCTAGTTTTTGAAATCATCTTGGAGAAAGAAGGAAAATCACGTTAACTTTGTCGAATCGTATATATCTAGGATTTGGCCTAGTTTCAAGTAGACTTACCTACTACGTAGAAATTCGTGATAGTTTAACCGCGGCTCTACTTTAACTCCAGACTTTAGTAAGATGGCGAAATCCACTTACGGCGTTAGTCCTCTTAATGGTTTTACGGGACGAAGTGAAAGATGAATCAAGATACTACTTCACATACTCTTTCTCTCTAATCTTCTATTTCTTAGTACAGTAGTATACTAACGTCCGTTGCTATACTCCGACTAAACCATAAAGCTGTTTTCAAGTATTTATTGTCCTGATGCTAGTAATATTTTACTGAGGATAAATTAACATTAGAATTATTTGCCAAAGATTCTTTTCAACATTCGAAACTGTGTGTTAAACGTTTTTAAGAATTAAAGAAAGATATTACGAAAGAATGTTTAAAATTTCAATACAGCAAAGAAGAAATATTATAAGATATTTACTAAGTATTTTCAAAATTATGATATTTTTTTTTATTAATTAATTTATTATTCATAAAAATTGAAAGATATTTTATAATTTTGTTAACGATTCAAACGAGAATTCGAAAAGAATGTTTCAAATTTCTATAGAGTGTAAAAAAGATAATTTTGTATAGAAACTTGAATAAATTTATAGACATAAATTGTGACAATCGTATTTGTATTATTAGAAGAAAAAAATGAATATCTTTGGAATAAAGATGAGACCTCAAGGAAAAGCAAATCTACTCGTAAATCTATGCTTGGTTCTTCTAACAAAGTCGATGACAAGAACTTTTCTCCGTTTCGTTACGGATAATAAGATTTATTACCAAGAATGCTATTTCTCTTCTCTGTTCAGAAGGGACGTTACGGAAATTCGATATCAACCCCGAGCTAGCATTACTTCGAGATTCGTCCCTGAGATCGTATTACAGATCGTAGACGATCGTTTTAGACGTTTATTGGATCAAATCTATTTTAAATGTATCTCAAATCTAACATAAGAAATTTTCTTTAATGACAAGTAAGTTAACTTCAAGAAAGGGAAAATAAAGTCTATGTACGTTAATTATCTTTAGTCAATCGACTCAAAATACATTAACTTGATCAAATGTTAATATCTAATTTCTATATTTTTTTTTTGAAATATTGAACAAAGAATTAAACATATCTCGCCTAACGAAATAATTATGAAAATAACTTAAATTATTTTCTGTTATCTTAATTAATCATCGAACTAACAGATGTAACGAACCATCTTATAAGATTTTTTTCGATAGTTTTCTCTCTCTCTCTCGATTCGTTTATTTAAATATTAAAAATAATCTTCAAAGTTTATTTTTAATTAATTTGAATTTTGTTCAAAGAAATAAAGTCAATTCTTTACCTTTTTTTTCCTTATCGAGAATAAGAGTTGGGTAAACTGCGATAAAGAATATCGCTTCTATCATAATTTGATTAAACTTAGAATTTTAATGATCATGCGAGAGAAAATGCGTTATTAGTTTTGTTTTTTTATAATAAAATGGAAACCTAATCAAACCTGTCGATGATCAAAGAGGAAAATAAGGAAAAAATATATTTGAATATATTCCACAGGTGGTTGATTTTACTTTTTCCTACGAATTTGTAAATATTATAAATTATATATGAAAAAGGAGACAGATAGAGGGAGAGAGGGGGAGAGAGAGAGAGAGAGAGAAATGAACAAATACAAAATGATTCATGCTTTATCAGAATATCGGAAAAAAAATTATATAGTTCCATTTTTAAAATGGTAATCTTGAGAAAAAGTTTTTTCAACTATTAGATTCGCTCCCAGTAATAGCACAACTTTTTCCTTTCAAGTTTTATAATACGATTATAAAGAAAGATGTTCTCTTTATTATAAATCATCCTGTATATGTCAAATACAAAAATATAATATTATTGATAGATTATATTGATGTTTAAACAAATGATTAAAATAAAATATTGATTACTTTCACTTGTAACTATGGTATCCACTACCGAGTTATTCTCCCCCACAAATTTATTTTACCTATATCTTTAATAAATGTACACATACCTCTCGGCAGAGGACAAAGTTCACGACATCATGCATTAGCCCGAATTTCCTAAGATAATAAGATTCATTACTATCCGACGCCTAACTTTCCCTCCCACTTCCCTTTCCAAACCTTCGCCCTATCTTTGACCAGCCTCCAGCAAATTTCTAATAAATTTTTGGAATATTTTTTCTTTATATTTATTACAAATATTTGATAACGAATTTACCATGATAATGATTTCTTATCCTATGTTTATAGTATTCTATATTAAAATGTAATAAATATTAATTCATTAATTATTGTTTATATTTTCTGCTATTAGATCTTGAACAATGATATTCATCTAAATCGAAAGTATGATATGTGTAATTGACATCTAGCTATACGTCGGTCAATCGAGTCTACCCTTTAATATGGGCCGAGCAATTTCGTCCGCAATTTCCATATCCATATGCAAGCTTCGTGATTGGCCCGTGGCATTCTTGAATAATCTCATACAATCCTCTATACTCGAGAGATCGATACTCTAAACAATACAAGAATATAAATCTCTAATATATTTCGATATATAACGACATTTGTATATTTCAGTTAGATACTCGCGTTTGATTCAACCATCAGATATTTTACTATGAAAAGAAAAGATATTTTGTAAATACTCTAAGCCTTCCTCTCTCTATTTATGATATATCGCCAAAGGAAATAATTGGATATCGAAATGAGTATTTTTGGTTATATAACAAAAAAAGATATTGTATCATCAAATAATTTCTATCGTAATTTTTTTCTAATACACTGTCTGATATTTGACGTAAAAAAAGTACAAGATTTTTGTATTAAAAGTTGACAAACTATCTTCTGAAATTGTTGACAATAATGATCAATATATCGTTATTTAAATAAATCTCTTTTTGTAAAGAGTGTTCTGGTGGTTTAAATTAATTAAAAATATTACTACAAAAATATTCACAAACTTAGTTTTTTTAGATAAGTTTTTTAAACCTCTAAATTTCTCATACAATACACATTTTGAAATATATATAGCATTTTATGCTTAAGTATCTTAGGAGATTGTTGTATTATTAGATTTTAGTGTAAAAAAAAAAAGAAGATATTTTTACGATTCTCAGAAAATAAGAAAGAAGAGCTGAGATTTTTACTGAAGGAGAAATAGATAAATATCTTTTGATATTCTTTTGAGCACTTTTTATTACCATGTGAGATCGGTCTCGATCGAGTTATCCTTTTGCAGACGGCACTCACGTTCCATGTGATTTCATTTACTCGTCCTTATCGATTTTCCTTTTTTACTTTATTTCCCTTTCTCTTTTTCTTTTACGTTATTTTTTCCTATTCTTTATATAATTTATCAACCACTTACCAGACCTCGAAATAATTCTGACGTTTTCCTTTCGATATTTATCATGTCTATATTTTTCGAATAAAATTATCTTTTTTCTAATTCAACTGATGATTAATCTCAATCACGTTTATTTCAATAATCCTTTTTTTTTATACAAAGGATAAAACTTGGAAAATTGTCAACTTTTATGCACACTCAACAACATCGTCTTCAAATAAACGTCATTTCTAAAATAATGTATATATATATACATATATTATATACATATATGCATATTATATACAATATATATATCTACCTATACAATACATATATCTATCTATATTCAACAATATATATATATATATATATTATATACATATATACATATTATATACATATATTATTATATATATATATATAAAACAAAAAGTAAAAAAGTCTAATTTGAGGATAACATATATGAGGATAACATATATGTTATCCTCAAATTAGACTTTTTTACTTTTTGTTTTTAATCAATGAAGAATTTGTTCGTGAAAAAGAAAATGTGTGTTATCTATATTATTTGATTGAGTTTCTAGAAATTTCGATGAAAAGATAAAAGAAAAGGATATTAATCTGATGTTGATATAAGCACTAACCGTGTAAAAATGAGAAATGAAACAGATCGACGCTCGTACGTTTCAATTATCAAAGGTAGATCGATCTTCTTTCCTATTGTTTACCACTAAAGAACTAATATTGTTAGTTCAGGTTCGATGCTTAACAAAAACATCCATCAAGCTAGATTTTTAACACACTCTTTTCGTGCCACACGATCTTTTTTCCTCTCTTTTTCTCGGAAAAGCAATTGCACAATGACTGCCATCTAATTCGTAACTACTATGTCCTTGACAATTTTCTTCGTAATCTATGTTACAAGGTATTACGAGAAAATTAATGAACAAATACTAATTTTAATTGTTTATTTCGACCATTAGATAATGGTCGAAATTTAAAAGAAGCTACA